>CAUYMX010048008.1:0-35372 GCA_963573855.1 Lepilemur septentrionalis
AAGATCAAATCAGAACTAAATGAAATTGACAACAGGGAAACTATACGAAAGATTAATAAAACAAAAAGCTGGTTCTTTGAAAAACTAAACAAAATTGACACACCTTTGGCTAGACTAACAAAAAGCAGAAAAGAAAAATCTCTAATAAGCTCCATCAGGAACAATAAAGGAGAAATCACAACTAATGCCACGGAGATACAAGATATAATTTATGAATATCACAAAAAATCTTGACTCCTTTTAGAGTAGACTTTAGTTGAAGTGACACATTTTAAATGTCATTAATAATAATATCCACATCTGCTACATATTCAGTGCCTCATTTGGGCCAAGCTAGTTACTTTATATTGATGGTAATGATAGCCTGTGGTGAGTACTGAAGTACCTGAGGAATGGTTCAAGGCCACATTGCAAGAAGTGGTCTGGTAGGCACTGTAGCCCCACTTGGATTGCCCCCAGACACTAAGTGCTCCACTATAATATAGTATGTTTCTCTCTCTCAAATCTTCACAGTATCTGCAAAGTAGCTGGCAATAAGCCCTTTCTACAAATGAAGAAACTGAGGCTCAGAAATCATAGGTAATCTAGAGAGTGGTAATTAAGAGACTGGTGTGAAATTTGAGCCAAGGTCTTTCCATTTTCACCATTCACTTACTGCCTCCTCTCTCCTCACACTGCAAGTGCTTTTTTCACTGTGATGCTGAATGGCTGCTCCCTTAACATTCCTCAAGGCTGTGGTCCCTAACCCCCAGGCCACGGCTCTGAACCAGTCCGTGGCCTGTTACAAAACAGCTGCACATCACTGCCTGAGCTCTGCACTCCCACAACACCCCTGGTCCATGGAAAAATTGTCTTCCATGAAACCAGTCACCCCTGGTGCCAAAAAGGTGGGGGATCACTGCCTTAAAGGACTCATAAGCAGTGGTCCTTTCTCAGACCTCATCCTTTGTGGGTTTGTTTTTGTATTTAACAGTATTCCCCATCCTTCTTTTGAAGACTCTTTCCATGATATTGTATGTTCTTGGTTCTCATCCCACATCCTGGTCTGTCATTGGCTGTCTTTCCCTTCAATCCCCCAGTGTGGGGTATCATTTCAGTGTTTTGACCTTGAGCCCTCTCAGTCATCAGATTTATTCATTGTCTTATCCAGGCATTTATGCCTGTGCTATTTCTCTCAGACTCCCCTCCCCCACTTCTAGCTGTTTTCTGCTTGTGCCAGATTTGGATTTAAATTTGAATTCTGCGAAATGTTTGCAGTGTAACGTTGGGAAAGTCAATGAACATTTCTAAGCCTCTGTTTTCTCATTTGTAAACTGGGAATAATAATAGTTCTTCATAAAGTAGTTGCAAGGATTTAAAAATGAGATAGCATAGTAGAAGACTGAGCACAGGGCCTGGCATGTAATAATCACTCAGCAAATGGTAGCTCTTATTATTATTAGCACTCACTGTTGGGTCACATGTCACAAGCTGCCTGTATTGTAATTCTTAATGGCCTTATCTTGTCTCCCGGAGAGACCATGAGCAGCTTGAAGTTATAGATATCTGTATATCAACCTGCCCCAATAAAAAGGCATACCCTTGATTCCTCTTTTGATGGCAAGCATTTACAGTCATTTATTTTCATTCTATGAGCTGAATAGAACAATTTATGCTTATTTCCAAATTCTCCAGTGTTTACTACTGACTATAATTGAAACCATATAAAGATACCATGTTTACAACACAGAAGTAATAATTCTGTGCTAACAACATTGTCTAATATTTCAAGGAAAGAGCCAGTTTCTCCAGAGAATTGCTAGTCTTACCAGCATTTTTGGTGAGGTTATTGACTTGATTTGTTCACATTTGTAGCCAGTTCACAATGCTGGGTGTGGAGTGCTGTAGGCAGAGAAAAAGGAGCAACTAAGTTCTCCAGCTAATTCATTGTCTTCATTCTGATGTATGTGAGAGCTAGATCCTTCTCTCTGTGCCATGATGGTGTTTTCCAAATGAGGGAGTTGTCTTGGGAATGGGAGGGGAGGTTGGTACTTCCAGGGCATTTGGGATTCCCAGATTCATTAAACAGTTAATAACAATTTGATGATGCCCTTCTCATCATGGTAGAGAACATGTGGCTAGGCTGACTTTTCTACAGGAGAAAGCACATTAGAGCATATGAATGTGCTGGGAAGCCTCTGGTAGATAGGGCTGGTGCCCTGAGTGTCATTGTGTTTATGTGTATGTGTGTGTGTGTGCGTGTGTGTGTGAGAGCCAGTAGATGCGGGGGATTTCTCATTATAGAGCCCGTCTTGTCTTGGGTGGCCAAATATTGGGTACTTAAAATATGATTGTATTGATACCCATCACCATTTCTTAACTAGGCCTCTTACATTCTGTCTGAGCTGCCTACTTTTTCTGGCATGGTCTGTTTGTTCTCCATACAAGTTGTCATAGTCCAATTCATGCTGTATCATGGACTGAGTGACTTGTATTTGTAAACATCAGAAACTTATTTCTCACAGTTCTGGAGGCTGAGAAGTCCAAAATCACTGCACCAGCAGATTCAGTGTCTGATGAGGCCCTGTTCCATTGATAGCATCTTTTTGCGGCATCCTCACATGGCAGAAAAGGCAGAAAAGTGAAGCAGCTCCCTGAAGCCTCTTTTATCAGGGCATTAATTCCATTCACAAGGGTGGAGCCCTCATGATCTAATCACCTCCCAAGAGCCCCAACTCCTAATACCATCACCTTGGGGGCTAAAATTTCAACATATGAATTTTGGAGAGACACAAACGTTTAGACCATAGCATATGTGCTATTCCCACTGCCAGGTGTACCATCTCCTTTTCTCTGCTAATTAATAGCCACCTCCACCTCTGACAAAAGAGCAAATAAATTATTTATGAACTTTGTTAGTCTTTCTTTTACCCACTGTTAGGATTTTCACCTACCTCTGTATCCAGTACTAAGCAGGATGTCTTAAACCTAGGATGAGTTCTTGTAATGTTTATAGAAGGAAGGAAGTGAGGAAGGGAGGGAGAAGGGGGACAATTTAGTCAAACCACTGGGGAATCAAACAACTCGCTAATAATCCAACTATGGAGTTTGCACATCTAGTTTTATTCCTGAATAGCATCCTAATTAAAAAAAATTGGATTTCTAGTGAGAGAATGTCCTGGTCACATTAGTATTGAATGAGCCACAGCATGTCTCTGATTTAATTATGTTATGTGAAAATCTGAGTAGTGATGTAAGAACATATCCCTTTTGAGGCATTTGCTGTTTTTTTAATTTAACCTTTCTGGAAGCTGAAACCATCTCCTCAACAAAGCAGTATTATCTGGTGAAGACCCTAATGAACGTTGGCAGAAATTCATGTTTTTCTTTTAACTGCATGGAAGAAAAATAGTATGTTATTTGCACAGATATGTTTCTAATTATAGTTTTTGCATTATACTGTTTTAATTGTCTTCTTAAATGGAGTATTCGACATCCTGCCAGGAACTTCTCAATGATTTCTTCACTGAGCAGAGCATTTTTAGACATCAACTACATTTCTTAAAACTGTACATTTTAACAGCATTAAAATCTACTCTCTTCTCCCAGAGTCGTGTTGCAGCTTATAGTCCTGCCTTCCCAGATCACATCATCCCCTTGTGCATGAATGCAGAGGCCAGCATAGGTAGAGCTTGAGCAGCCATTTGTAAGGCTCTCTTCTCCTTTGTAAGCTCTAAGATCTTGGGGATGTTGTGATGATATAGCTGTTTGTCTGTAAGGAAGGAAATAGGATTAAATGAAATAAAACCATACCAGAATCACTCAACTCCACATTTTTAGAGTATGCATAATCTGCTTTTTTTTTTCTGGAATTCATGAAAGATGTTCTTTATTTCTTGTTTTACAAAAATAGCTGCTTCTGGGTGTTGATAATACTAGTTTAAATTCTTCAAAAGAATCTGTGAATTGTAATTGCTCTGATAGTTGTGCAGCTATTTTTAAGTTTGTGTCTTTGCTGAGAAAATTATACACTCTGGAGTAAATTTTAAATGCAATTATATGTCGCTGGAGGGAACTTTTGAGGCAATATCATAAATGGACTTATGGAACAACCTCTTGATAAAACATCCCAGCTGATTCTGTAACATATGCATCTAGGCTTAAGTGCTTTGGTGAGTCTTCATTTATCTCATTAAGCCCATTCTGACACATTTTTTATATAATAGCTTTTCTGATATCTTTGGTTGGCAAAACATCATCTATATTGTAATTTCTGAGGGAACATGTGTCTCTTTTGGTCTCCTGTAGATCTGATGTGTATCCTGCATTTTACCAAGTGGCAGAAAGTACAGCTTGTCATCATTGATTGTGACTAGAATAAGTTGTAGATGCTTAGATTCTATCCCATCTCTTGAACTGAAAAGTCTTCCGTAGACCAGGGACAGAAGATAGGCCATGGAGTCTGTGTTCTTTCAGTTTATCTCTACATTCCATGGATGTCACTGCCACCTGATCTGTTGCTGAGCCTTTCTGACAGCTATTCCACTCCTTCCGTATAAATCATTGCCTCTCAATCTTACTACATGTGTCTATCCATCATGTGCATAAACAAACCCCAGAACCTCCCTATATTTCAGCAACTCTTCTTTTGCACATGAAGGAACAATGTGATAAGTGGGGATTTTGTTTCTGATCAAGATCTTGGTTGGTCCAAGTGCAGTGGTGTTTACAACTAATTGATCACAACCAGTTACAGATTCCTTTGTTCTTTCTCCACTCCCACTGCTTCACTTGACCAGCCTAAAAAAAAAAAATCTCATCTAATAAGTCATGGCTATGATCAAGAGTAGAGGCAGGTGTGGTGGCTCGCAACTGTAATCCCTGTGTTTTGGGAGGCCAAGGCAGGATGATCAATTCAGGCCAGGAGTTCAAGACCAGGCTAGGCAATGTAAGGATAGCCCTGTCTCTCGAAAAATTTTTTTAAAAAATTAACCAGGCAAGGTATTGTGCACCTGTAGTTCCAGCTACTCAGGAGGCTGAAGTGAGAGGATCACTTTAGCCCAGGAATTCAAGGCTGTAGTGAGCTAGGATGGTTCTATTGCACTCCCGCCTGGGCAATAGAGCAAGACCCTGTATTTAAAAAAAAAAAAAATGGATAGTAGACCATGAAAGCAGAATGTAAGAGGAACAACGAAAAGCCTTCTAAATCACTGAATGTAGTAAAATTATGTTCTAAATCTCATTAAAAGAACACTAATATACAATACACATTGATTATACAGTAAACCCTATTATGCCACATATAACATGCAACACACACAAGTAACCATGTTATATAATACTTTTTATCTCTATAAATCTAATAACCAAGCTCTATTAAGCATTAATTCAACATTAGTTACCAATAATTTTTTTGGCTTATTCGAATCCTAAGGAATTTTTGGGGATTGGTTTCGTTTTCCGTGTATTTTAAGTCTTTTTCTGGGACCGTGAGCTAATGATAACTTGATAACTGTTTTTTTCCTATCAATAAATTTCCCTGTTGCAAATCCCTTCAGGATTGTGCCTTTGACCTTAGAAATGCACTCATATGTGTACCCATTCTTTAGAAGTACCCATTGCAGCATTCATACACCTGGCGGCCTCACAAGAAATTTCATGATGTAAGTATGGGGACCAGAGCCTTTTGGTCCTTATATTCTCAGATTTGTACCTGTCCCTAAAAATAAAACAAAAACCAAAAAATAAAAAGAAACCTCCTTAAAAATTAGAATTGAATATATCTTTGATTTAGACCAGAAATCACAAAATATCAAATGATTATGGTGGCGAAAGAAGGCATGAAGAGGTTGAAGATTTATTTGTGTTGAGTATCCAAGGGGTGTTTGTGGGCTCCTTCTATGGATCCAAACATCTGACCTCTCTTAATCTCAACTAATGGAATGAGTCACCTTTCACCTCTTCATGTGTTGCTGCTTCCCCTACTGCCTTTCCCCACACCAGCAGGATAGAGCCCTGTTACAGAATCCATTCAGTGTTTGGATATTGATTATACAGTGTTGAAGGAACAATTAGCCATTGTTGAAAGGGGACATGTAAAATGCTGAAACGTGGTAACTTGTGATTAGAGGTGCTTCTTTTCTTTCTTGTTGAGAGATTATTCAATTCATATGTACTATTAAGAAACACAAGAGGAATAATGCACATCACCTCTGCCCTCCAGAACTCATAATCTATTTTGAGAGATAAGAGAAGTATACAAAGAATTACAATGGAATAAATAACAGGGCTCTTCCTTACAGCATCTGCAAGGACTCTGGATAAGTTGGATGAAGGTACGAACATGCTGATTGAGTTCATACTCTCATAGATGGGGTTTTTCATGTTGGCTGTCATGGTGATTACATTTTGTATTGGTCATAGGAGTTAGGGGTTAAAGAGAGAGATTAATATTTGAAACTTTCTGCTTGTCTTCCATCTTGGCAACAGGTTATCATTTATATACACTCAAAAAACTCCTGTGTTCAGTTCTTTCCATAGTATATATTTAGCCCTATCTTAATCATATGCTTTCTCTGTGCTTAATTATGATATTCATTTATAGAAAAAACATTTCCATTTTTTTCCAATCTACCTTAGAGCCTCTGGATCATGTTGTATTTGCTCCTCAACAAAGTAGCCGTGCAGTCCCTGTTCAAGTTACACTAAATCACAAAGTGACAAAGGGTGACAGGGTCTGCAGTAAATTGGGATTGCAGGTTGTTAGAGTTTTGCCTGCATGGGCCAAATTCTGACAGAAAAAAAAAAAAGAGGTGGTCACTGCATATGTCCAGATACTCTAAAATGAGATCACAGCACTATAGCAACAGCATCTTATTCTTCAGGCAAAGGAAGTTTATAGAATTTCTAATAACAAAACCTCAAATACCCAAACATTATTAAAATTATCATACAGTAAAATATACAATGATTATCTTTCTATCTATCCATCTCCATCTATCTTTCTGTTTCTGTCTACCAAACCATCATACGTAATGTTTCCTAAATGTTGCTTGGAACATTCAGACACCTTCCCTGTAATAAGCATGCTGTTGGTCCTCTGAGCCCTTTGCTCCTTCAAGGAAAATCAGTGGTGCAAAAGAGCTAAAGTTGAAACATTGGCTAGTTTTAATGTTTACAATTAGTGATCGTTTATAAGCTTGATGTACTGGGCTTGACCCAGTGAACTATTCAAAAAGAGTGGGTCCATATTATTGAATAGCAGTATAGGGTAGGGGATTAGAATATAATAGGCTTTAGAATGTAACAGCCTGCATTCATATCTGGGAGCTGTCTCATTCTGGTCGTTGGGAAGATATTTAACTGCCTTGAATCTCATTTTCATTATCCACAAAATGGGGATAAAAATATTGAATAGTGCATACCTTAGAGGCACTATTAGAGAGTTAGTAAGGATCAAATGAAATAAACCATGTGAAATGCTTAGCATAAAAGTTAGCTGTGCTGTATATGGGCTATCATTTAAATAGAGCTGTTTTGGCGAAAGAACAGTGCTGATGGTAAGAACAGTTAGCAAATTAATACAGTGAGCTTCTCACCTTATGCTGTGTACCTTGAACTGGAATAATCGCATATGAAAGAGTTAAGTGTGCTTTCTTCTTTGCTGGTGAAGTGTGAAAATTTTGAACTTTTATATTTTTTGTATGTGAACATTTCATTGGATAGTAGTTATTTGTCTCCTTTATACTCTACAAACAATCAATCTATTTATTTGAAATAAAAAAGAAGACAATTGAAGAATTGACATATTTTTCTCTGATTTCTCAATGGTAGTACATTTGAGTCTTCATTCACCATGTCTAAATAGTATAGAAACATGCCCAGGCATGATGACCAAAAGTATAGTTTTGAATTTGAAAAATAAAATAGATGTTTGCAGTGAAACCTTCCTTACTATCTGGATGATTAGATATATGTGGTGCAGGCTGAATATTTTGAGGGCTCATGTGGAAACTTAAGCATCATGTGCGTGCTTGGAAGTTATGTTTCAGATAGTAACTAGCATTTATGAAGATGAGACACATAAATGTTGTAAGTGAATGATAAGTGTATAACTTTTGATTTCTCAAGTTATTACGTTTGACTTGTTGATCCTGGTCAGGGTAGAAGTTCAGAAATGTCAGGGAGCAACCACATGACATGAGCACCTGAAATTCAACAAAAAGGTCAGAAGGCCTGAATTTTTATCCCCCAAAGAGGTAAATAATATGAGGAGAGTAAATTTTAAAATTATATCCAATTTAATTTCATTCTGATATATTTAGGAAATTTTCAGTTCTGTAATAATCCTACCTCAGGATATGACTTTCCAGTTGTGGCCAGTACTACATTACAGTTTCATTTGGTGTAGGACAGGGGTTTACAAACAACAGATGCCTGTTTTTGTAACTAAAGTTTTATCCGCACACAGCCATTTACATATTGTCTATGGTTTCTTTTGCACTACAAGGGTAGAGTTGAATAGTTGTGACAGAGACTATACGGCCAGAAAGCTGAAAATATGTAATATCTGGTCTTTTACAGGAAAAGTTTGCTGACTGCTGTTTTAGAGGAACAAAAGTTATCCACCCCCCCACACAAGTGTATGTGTGCACATATATATACAGTATACACACTGTACATATGCATATATAAAAATAAATTTTAAAGTACCATATATACATGTTAATTAGAAAATAGAAATTACTATACCATGTTACTAGCATGGTAGTTGACTTTCAGTAGGTGCCCAATAAATGAGAGCTATTAGTATTAAAAGTAGTCTGCATTAAAAAATCTAGATGATATTTTTAAAAAGTGTTTTGGACCAGCAAGGACTATTTTATAAAGAAACTGCTGATGGACATACTTGTTGATTTTTGGTAAAATGAGAACTGACCCCAACTTTACCCTTGTTTGCCCATATTGAACACACCATTGATCTAATAAGACTTAAAAATACTTGCAAACCATTTTTTTCATCTTTCACTCTTGTTTTTGTCCTTATGCTTTATAATTATTTTAACATTTAAACTCTAGTGCATTTTTGTACTTTGTAAGCTGGGAAGAGAACCAACAATATCAAAAAAACATAAGTCTGTTCTCACAGAGAACTGTAGTTTTGTCAAAACATTTAGTATCCTAAAGGCTACCCCAGAGCTCATTTTGAGTAGATTCATATATTTAGATGAAATTGAGTGATGTTGATAACTAACTGAAAAATCCATTTTACATTTGGCCTGCTATTATTAAAAAGCACATATTTGCATTATTTAGCATGGTCTATGTAGGACAAAAAAAAAAAAAAAACCCCTCATTTTAAGCCATCTGGTTGACCCCAGTATATCATATCTGGGCAAAGAGCCATGTAGGTAGGGGCAGAATGCAAGGAAGCAGAGTATGAGACTCTTTAGAGTGATAGGACAAGACTTTCTAAGGCCAAATGTTAGCTTGGCCACTTTCAGGAAATAATTTAATTGTCCATCTAAATGTCAGATTCTTTGAAACAGCATGATTCTTAAGACATAGAGACATTCTGCTAATATTTGACAGCTATTTTTTTAATTTTGTTTGTTTGTTTTTTGGGGTGATCTGTTGGCAGACTTTTCCAGTAACTTGTTTTAATAAAAGTGATAGAAGTTAATTGAAGAAAATTGAGAAACTACAAAAAAGTGTAATGACTACAATAAAAATTACCTGTAATCTCACAAACCAGCAATAACCACTGTATATATCTCAGTGATATCTATCTCTCCATCTGGCTATTTATCTCCCAAAACAGAACCATACTGTGTATACAGTTTTCTGTCATGCTTTTTTGAGCATTCTCCTTTGTCCTTAATTTTTAAATTTATGTTAAGGCCTTATAATACAACATTATGGAACATGAGTATATCATGTTTGATTTAACCATTCCCCTTTTGTTGAACATTTAAACTGTTTCCATTCTTTGGCATTGTAAATAGAACTTCAATAAGCAGCATTTTCATGAGTCATTTCATGCATGTTTAACTTTTCTCCCTTAGGATGAAATCCTTTACATAGAATTATTGAATCAAAGGGTATGAACATTTTTAAGGCTATTGATACATATTTCCCAACTATCCTCCAGAAAGGCAGTGCCATTGTGCCAAAAACCAGAGCAGGATGCGAGAATGCTAATATCCCCATGTTCCCCTTGACAGCACTGGGTAGCATTGAAATAAATAGTCGATAAAAAATAAAAAATAAAGTTTTGCTATTTTGAAAGTTTAAATGTGTGATTTTGAAATGTTTGTTACAAAATATTTCCCTTTACCTCTTTATTGGCTATTATTGAGGCATCCAGAGATATTATGAAACATAAGGCTGATTTTTTGCCCTTCAGGAGATTTTGTGGGAACAATGTCTCTCAGAAGTAGGATAATAGTTTCTCATTTTATTCTTGCTGCCTAAAGCCCAGGCCTAGGCAATAAAGTTTCAGCCCCTTCTTCAGGGGAAGGAGAGTATATTCTAAGTTGGAATACCAATGGTCCCACATTTTCAATGCTAAACTGGGAAGTCCTGGGCAAAGCAGGACAGTTGGCCATTTTATTTTGTATTGTGTCAACTGGACATAGTAACTGAATCCCAGAAATGTGAAGACATTGGGTTTGGAAGTTGAGGGAATCTTTATAGACAGCTACATTGCTATGGAAAATTCATTTTGTTGGTTCACAAAATCCTTGAAAATATTTACAAAATTGTAAACCATTTTACTTTTGGAGCTTTGAGAAAGTTTTTGTACTAGACTTAATTATTTGCATAATTTTATGGGTTCTGGGGAATATTTGATTTCTTTGAACTATGAAAAAAACCACATTTAAACTCAAACCAGAAATAATGAAGGATTTTGCTCCCCAATAAATATTGTGAAATGAGTTCAAGGATTATTACCAGGATAAGAAGGTACGAAGGCAGCATGACAGTGAGGGCCCAGTGTATTCAGAGATGCAAACTTTTTCTGGAAGTTACATCTTCTGACATATTTCTCTCAACTGACATTATCATAACCATTGAATGGATGGTGCAAAGAAAATGTTGATTCCAAAACACAGTAGGAGAAACAGAGTGATAGAAACATTTTTCATTATATTTTGAAGATGGAAGGATCATTATGTTATCCTAGGGATAGTTTTACTAATGTAAATGCCTCTGATGTAATTATAAGAATGCCTGAACTGTTTCTGAGAAACCCAAGCCACACTCTGCCTGGGATGAGAAATCATTGTCTCACCAAGTGAATCTAGTAATGTCACCAACTTCTTAGGCACATTGTGAAAAAATCTGTGAAGTAACTGTCTAATGGTATTTGCAATGCATCCAGAATTTATTAAACAGGTTTTTCTCCATGCTTTTGCCTTGAGCCATAGGTAGAGAGTGGAAAATTCACCTAAAAGAGCTAATTCATTTTTCTAACAAACATATCTGCCCCAAAGCCATTTTTAACCTTTTCACAATAATAAATAATGGTTTAAAGTTAAAAACAAAACATTGAAACTAAGCCATTTGTGGATTTTCTTTGTTCCAATGTGCCATAATTGGAATTTTCATCATGTTGGAAAAATAATTTAATCTCAAGCTAAGACCTACTATGCCAGGTTCAGTAACCAACAGCAAACCCACCCCAACCAAGATTTCAAATGGAAACAGTGACATACTTCTTGAAGTCTGTGAAGCAGCACTGAATGAAGCTGCTTAAAAAGCCAGGGTGGAATTTTCTATGGGCCTCCTTTCAAAGGACTGTAATTCCTGCGTGATTACAGAAAGCAGTGTACAAGACAAATAAGAGATGTCACCTTTCTTCTTTTCTGACAGACTTCACAAAACTTTCCTCAAGCTTTCAACAGTGTCTCTCTCAGTGGCTCCTTAGGAAGAAAGATGGCTTTCAGGCATTGTCAAATATCTACAGGGAAAGGGGCTTTTTAAGAATTGTAGTGCCAACTTCATGCTCACAACTGGTCTGACTGAATGGGTTACGAGATGATGGAAGGGCAAGCTGTTAGTGTTATTGAGAAGAAGTGAAATCACTGAAAATAAATTGGAAATTTCCCATGTGTAAAAGAGTGAAGGACTCTGAAATATAGACGTGCATGCCTAAAGTTTGTATCCTTCATCTATTTGAACACTTACAGAATTTTCAAAGTGCCTTAAGTGAGGCATTGTTGGATAGTTTGTCAATATAGCAAAGTAAATAGTATATGCAGCTTTTATTAAAATATAAAGTCATTTCTTTAGGATATAAATATGTACGATTTTAAAATATTCCTGTGTCAACTTGACATTCAATGCCAAGTCTACAATTCTGGAACATAAACACCTCTATTTGCCAATGGAAGATTTAAGTGCAGTTCTTTTGTGCACTGACCACTTTCCATGTTACCTTATCTATCTCTGTGGCCTTAGAAGGAATATATGAAGAAAGTGTCATCTTCATTTAAGAATATTGTTCCTATGTGCTCTGGTCTAAGTTCCCTTATATGTAAAATGAATGTTATATTAATATTTCCCTACTATATCATGGATGTGTTGTGACAATCAAGGGGAATATTGTGTCGGCTGGACAAAAGTGTGGTTTGTTACACCTCTGTTCACAGTGAAACTATTTAGCTATTAGGAAAATTTTAGAGTTTTTCCTATTTTTTATTTTAAAGTATTATTTTGAACTCTTATTTGATATTTTGCAGACAGAATAGTTTGAGGAAAAAGTCATTGTACTTATAGCTTAGTGTTGTGTATATATAAGGGGGACATACAAAAACACATGATTATTAAAAAGGTAAATGATTTTGATAGCACATTACTCAACTGTACTTCAAAATAAAATTTAAAAAATCAAAGCCTGATCTATTATTTCCCCAACTGAAAACATTCACAATTCAGTCTACCTCTATTTGCTGGGTCAACTCCCTATGATTAGCTTTTTAGACTGCAAACTCATTCATCTGTTTTTTTCAACAAATGTTTACAGAGTCTTGACTGTATGCCAGGCATGATGCTAGGTGCTGGTAATACAACAGTGAACACATCAGACCCTGTCACTGTCCTCATGGGACGGTAACAAAGTGTGTGTCTCTTCTGTTGTGGTTGCCCCAATGCCTAACATAGTGTCTGCTACGTAGTAGATCTTAGTGAGGTTGGTGACGGATGACAAATGATTGAGTGAATTAGTAAATGACTCAGAAAGTGAACAATAACAGTTCCCTGCAAGTTTAGACTTTGTAAGCTCCAAGCACCACTTTCTGCCAATAATGAACCTCACTATATTTCTTATAACATCATGGTGTTGTTTTCGCTTGATCCACCATGTCATGTATCATTCCATCTTGAAGATCCAGAAAAGCAAGTTCTCTCAGATCTCTGTCCGAGAAAATGGATTCTCTTCCTTAGCACCTAGTTGGCTTATTTTCATTTCATGTACCCTCTGCTGCTCATAACCCCTCAGTAGCCCCTCTTTGCTCCAGCTGCTAGAAAGCTGAGTGCCCTCTTTGTGACCTACTTCAACTAAGCATCCAGGCTTTGAGAAAGTACTTGGGCTCCTTACTTTTGGCCTGATCCTACCATTCTTATTTCTTCCATTTTTTATATAATTATATTGTGTTTAACTCCATAATCTACCTCACATCTATTTTTTTTTGACAGAACAGGATTGAATGTGTAAAATATAAGCTAAAAGTACATGTGACATGAGGTCATTGACCTTCACAGCTCAGGCTGATGAGGCTTTTTCTGGATAACTAACTTCTTGAACTCCATCTACGCTTTGCTGAATTACTTCATATTTTAAGATAAATGTAGCATGGGCTTTCTCAAAACAACAATATTGATTTAAAAAAATTTTCTTAGTATTGAAAATCTCAAAGCATTTTATAGGCTAAAGGATATAGACTTGACCATGCTCTTCTGATAAAAATTTTTCCAGTCTTGACATTGTGTTGGGCACTCAGAAAATATTTGCTGAATTTAATTATGCTCCATATTTTACCTCCTTGGCTTTTCCAGGGAAGTAACAGCCACAACGCAAAATCTTAGTCTCTGAGATATGTGTAGAACATGTTCATCAAGTGTTAAATCTCAGGTTGGCTTTTGGCACTGGATCCTGGAACCAGTATTTATTTTATGACGCCGTATCCCAAACACTTCCCAAAGTGAATGAGAAGGAATTACTTCAGGGTTAATTTGTTACTTTCCACTTTTTTTCATCTGATTAGATTTACGAATGCAAGGTAGGAAATAAGTAAGAGAATTTGAGGATCAATGGAAAGACACTCAGGTTCTGGACCTCCAAAAGAAAGTTTTGATTCCCAACTGATTATTTTTTATCTCTATAACACCACTGCATTTCTAGTGGTACCAGTTGGAAGCATAGCATACAAGGTGTCACTCAGGGAATAAACTACCAACAATGATGTTTTCCTGGGAACAGAAGGAGTAATTAGAGCAATAACTTTTAGAGACTTCATTTCAGAAAAGTTCATGCTTTAATATTCAAAGAATAATTACATTATTCTGTAGATTAGTCAGCTGAAATATTAAATCCTTTGGCAAAGGGTTAATGAAAATTGTCATACTGGTGCCAAAGAGAAATCTTATGGTCGTCTTTTAAATACCAAAGAAATTCTCCATTGTTGCGATAAAATACAGATGTAGCTTAGAAAGATACTTGCATAGTGAGCAGAAATATAATATATAATTAGAACAAAGAGGGCTTAAATCAAATTAATCTTCATCTGACAGGAACAGTTACATTTACATCATTGAGTGCAGAGTCATAGACAAAATTCAAATTAGAAACAGATAATTATGATAAGAGAGGACACTTATGCTGACTTTTCTCATGCGTAATTGGAAAGCATACAAAATGCAATGATTGTTCAAATTAGAATTAGCATTAAAAGATGCCAGTTTTGATGAATTCTGGGTTTTACCATAAAATAAGATGTTTAAATAATCAAACTATGGACATGAAAATTTGTTTGCCTGTTTGTTCAAGAAGAGAACAGGAAGTGAGTTTGGGAATGGTACTTTAATAGTATCAATGATATGAATGATGTTAATGTCTTTTGTTAATGGCATACTATAATTTTGTTGGCTTTGCTTTGTTTCTATTTTTCCCTGAGAAAAAGATTTTATTCTTAAACTATGTCATTTATTTCTTTCTGCGTAGTCTCTTTTTGTATGTGTACTTACATATACCCATGCCTTATAAAAACACAGAATCTAGTTGTTCACTTGGCATGTATAGAAAGAGTGTACATGACAGTTTCAGAAATGCAGATGTCAAAAGACCTTGTGATACTATCTTGTTATTTCACCTTGGAATTCAAATGTGCTATTTCTGAATGATTGTACTCAAAGGGAAAATGTGCTCCCATTGACAAATCTCTTTAAAGTATTTGTTTCTGGATTCCGGGCTAGAATCAATCCCTTTGACTAGTTGATGTTTCTAGCGATGCTGGCAGTTGAGAGAAGCAGGGGCAGGTGTTGGCCAGAATCCTGTAGCTTCATAACTTCATGGTAGGTGCTTCACCACCCTGTATTCTTTGCTTTTCTTGATCTCTTGTCCTATTACACTTTTCATATTTTGTTTTTCTTCTTCCCTTTTCCTTCTTATATGGTGGACCTTTCAGTCTCTTTACAAGCAGCAGTGAGTCTAGCTGTTTAAATATCCAGGGGTTCTTTGGGATAACTTCATTCTTTTTCACTAAATTCATTTTGTCATATAGTGATGCACATTGTTGTACATTGTGAAACTCCTAATTCCATCTTTGTTGGAAATGTGTGGGTTTCTGGTAAGAAAGGTGGACCCAGACCCACCAATGGAAAGTCATTTCAAAGCTCCTTACTTCCTGATTATGGGTAAAGCGTGTTTCTCTACATAAACAAAGTGTATCTTAGTTGCATAGCATACAGAGTTTCTGTTTAGAGTAATGCTGAATGCCTTACCATCTAGGGCCCTTTAAAATATTGCAAAGTATTACTAAATGACATTGTAGATTTCCTTCCTGACAATGTCTTTATAAGCAAGGAGGATTCTGATCTGTCAAGGATTATTTAATGTGATGCTGCCTGAGGTTTCTCTAATTCTATGTTCCTGATCATTTCCAGCTTTCCTCTTGGTTTAGTGTTCTCTCAAAATTTCCCAGTGCTCAGAAATGCTGAAGGAAGTACTGTAGTGTGGATCCTCCCTTCAATCTGTGTAGCAGTATCTTTCCAGTTAGATGATATAGGTTAAATAATAATGGTGGATTAAAAGATAGTTGTAAAAGCTAAACTTTAATAACTTCTTAATTAAAGGACTTTATCTGAGGCAATGACATCATGGAAGAGAGCACAACTGTGATGTAACAAGTGGTGTCAATGTGACCATCTCAGGAATGTTTCTGTTTTTAGGAAAGGGCATGTCTCAAATCATGGTTGGGATGTGGCAAAGTCATAACATGTAACCAAAATGTTTGTACCCCCATAATTTCCTGAAATAAAAAAAAATGAGAAAAAACAAACAAAACACCTCCAGTGATGAACTCAGAACAGTGTTTTTAGTTGAGTGATTCAGTTCTACCTGACTGCAGGGTTTCTCCAGACATTTGCCCCTGAAGGACTCCAGCAACCTAAAGCTGAGTCTTAAGAGAGAAAGGCATTCTAAAGACTATGATTTCATAATATCCTTGCAATCACATGCTAAACAAACTAATTTGCTAAGAACTTAAAAGGGCTGACAAACAAATTATAGCCGTCTTGATAGAGGGTGATTATTGGCATGGCATTACTGACTCAGTTGGTTATTCTTAATGAAATAAGACAGCTTTATTTTCACAACTTGGCTTGTAATGTTGCTGAAGGACATTTAATGCTTTTTTAATAATCAATATTATGAAGTTACATAGCATTTTACATTTGAAGACATCACTGAAGTCAGCTTTATTTCTTTTTCTTTCTAAGGCTTCTCGGCAGTAAGTTGGACTAACCATGCCCATTGTATAGAAAGAACAATTGTAATGTGTGTTCCATCTCATGAGACTTGCCAATGTAATCTGAACTCTTACATTCTAATAGCCATAGGCCCTGGGAGGCTAACTGGTGCCTGCCTCAACCACATGCCTCCTCTGTGCTGTTCCTTCTGCTTGGACTACTTGACTGTCCCCACTTACTTTCCCTGCCTAATGAACTTTTATTCATCCCACAGAAGCCTGCTCAAACTAGCCTCTCTTCTGAAGTTTCCTCTGCCCTCTTCCCAGCCCTTTTCCCATCCCACCCCCACCCCCACCAATTAATCCCTCTCTTTTCTAGTCTCAACTCCTTCTGTTCTATGGCTATTAGAGCATCTATCACACTGGACTACAGGGATCTAGTCACATATGCTTCCTGGACTAGCCTGGGGAACCCTTGTGGCCCCTATATCTGAGACATGTGTCCAGGTTACCTGTAATTGTCCCCTCTCCTCAAGAACTGGAAGCTAAGATTAAGAGGCCTTAATTAAATGCAGTTTACACCTCCTTAACTGCACTTCCAGGTCTTCAGAGGTAAAGCCTGCTGTTTACCACTCCTGCTACTCTTGCTGACAATTTTATAGAGGATCTTTAGGGGCTTTGTTTCAAACTGGAACAAAAATGTGCATGCATGCACACACACACGCACGTACAGTTTTAAGTCAATGTGATCTGCAAGACCTTTCAGTTTGAGAGGAATAATGACTTAGGACACAGAGAAGGCTTTCCCATACATAGCCATGACATTGAGAATAAATTCAAAAGATAAGTTGTCTTCTAGGGCAGAGGTTAAAGGATAAAAAGCAGAATTTTTGGGTTTGCTAACCAAAATGTCTTTGCTGTGGCAGAAAATTATGGGGACATGTTTTTGTTCATTGTTTTTCTTGTTTGTTGTGCAACTGGCCATTAAGAGACACGTGGTTCCTCCCAGCCAACAGTCTCATCTGTGCCCTGGATGGCAGCAAGTTCATGATGGTTCAAGATCAAGCCTCAGATCTTGCAACTATGTCACTTCTTTTTTACCGCAACCTTTCTCATTTAATTCCCCTCTATGACCCTTTGAAGTAGATGTCATTCTTTCCCATTGAAAGATGAGAAAATTGAGACTCTGAGGGGCCAAGGAGCTTGTCGTGTGTACATCTAGAGTATACACAACTATTGCACAGGCTGTCTGTGCCCTGACGCTGTGCAGCTTCTCATCTGTCCCAACACAATGGACCGGGGACCCTGCTTGAGAGAAACTTCCTAGATGAAAAATCATATTACAAAGCAGATAAATTAGAAATTTTTATTGTAAAAATGTTTACTATATAAGTCTTTACAATTTGGACTTGTTTTGTGCCTTTTCTCCAAAGGGGCTATTTTGAATACCTTGGGTAAAAGGCAGCTATAGCAGCATGAAGGCTGCCAACAGGCATTAAGTGTGAGTGGTTTTCATGAATCACAAGAATACAAACCTGTGACAGAAAAAACTAAGGTGACAGGGTGACAGGCAGCACTGACAGTGATGTATTTTTATTCCCTATTGATAAACTGTTAAACAATTTTAAGATGCATTGTGCTTTCTGTCCCTTTAAGTGTGTCACTGGGTAGCTCAGTTAGAAATGTAGAGTCCTTTCTTAGTACATAGGGAACTAAGACCTCGGTCCTGTCCCTCCTTTCTGGACTTAGCTTCTGTTTCCCTCTGCGTTCTTTAGTTTTAGTGGGAATCAAGAACAGACATTCTGCATGTTTTGGGAGAGAGTCAGAATTGTTGGAGTAGTATGGAAAACCATGCTCCTGTAGGGGCAAAGGGAAAACTTCCTCAGGAAGTTCACTGAAAAATCAATTCGCAAAAGACAGATTAATTGGAGAAAAAAATACAAATGTATTACTAAGATGTACACAGAGAGCATCACAGAGTGATTACCCAAACCCCTAATGGGGTACAGAAGCTTATATACTATATTGAGGTTACAGAAACAATGGGGGCTTGGATCATGGCAAAACAGGTTATGGAAGAGGGGAGTGATGAGGCCTGGTTAGCAAACGTGGTCTTGTTATGTGGGTTAAACCTCACAGATAGCAACCCTCAGAGAGAATAGATGGTAAATGTTTCTTTCATACCTTCAAAGGTGTCAGACTCTCAGTTAATCTTTCCTAGATCTGGACAAGGGGAGGCCTGGCTGCATCAATGCAGATTTTCTACAGATGCAGATTATTCCCACAAAAGACAACTCTTCAGGGCTGCTTCTTTTTGCTGGCTTTCTCACAGCCATCTCAAAATATTTCACAGAAGTATGCTTTGGGGTATATATTTTGATTTTCTTCACTCTTCACTCAGGACTCTAAATTATTTGAACAGATTCCAAACCTAGACCCCTTCTCATTGGCTAGATATTAAATTTTGGACTAACTCTCAGGAAAGATCCCCAAATTTCCAGCTGTTCAAATGGGAAGTTACATACAAAGAAGTACATTTTGCAAACAAGTGAAAATGGTTCTATGGCACTGTGATCCCTACAGCTGCAAGCAGCACTTTCCTAAGTCCAGTCATTAGCAAAATTCACAGGGGCCAAATCAAAGCCTTTACATATTATTCTGTTATTCATTCATCCCATATACATTTGTGAAGTTCCTATTATATATGAGTATTGTGCTGGACATTGGTAATGTGTGATGGGGAAAAACTGGAGAGTGCAAAAATTCATCATGATTGGACTAGATGGTGCCTCCATGTGGCTTGTAGATTAGGAGGGAAGATCATGCCTGTGGCATGATAGCCACACAAATATTCTTAGTTCAAGATAGAAACTGCTATGAAAGGTGCATATT
Source organism: Lepilemur septentrionalis (assembly GCA_963573855.1). Taxonomy (NCBI): domain Eukaryota; kingdom Metazoa; phylum Chordata; class Mammalia; order Primates; family Lepilemuridae; genus Lepilemur; species Lepilemur septentrionalis. The sequence continues at coordinate 19,839 of CAUYMX010048008.1, forward strand.
AATTCTACTCCATGTTTTGGTGGAAGTCTACTGAAGCAGGAGATAATATCTGAGCAGAACTTTGAAATATCCATGATATTTGTAATTGTGGAGGTGGAGCTGTGGTTTCAAGAGCAGGAGGCACTACAAGTGAAAAAATATAATAAAGATATGGACAAATGGGTAGTAACTCATGCAGATTTACATCACACAAGAAGTGATGTTGTAAGGTAGCCCATGACCTGTTGAGAACTGGAAGGGATTGCCATGGCTCCTGTAGTCTGGAAAGGCCTCACAGAAGTCTTGGTTAGAACAGTGTGCTTGAAGAGCCTGAATGGAGAAAGCCTCTCACTCCTTTGGAAGAATCATGAGATGTTTCGGCACAGAGATTTCCTGCACCTGCTTATGGTGACTTCATTTGCATACTGAAATTATTTTTAGTTTAATATAGAGTAAATACATTTTACCACAGGAATATTGGTGCAAAAAGAAGTGAACAATTGATTTTAGTACTGAAACTGCAATCTTTTGAAGGGCCTGCTTACAAGATTGGCCTGTGGTTGGCCTCTGGCAACTGGCTTCGAAGACATTCCTTAGCTAAAAACGGCGGTTCACCATGTCTTGATTGATTGTAAATAATATGATTCAGGGTGAATACCTGCTTTTTGGGAGTGTTGAATTTGGGTACATGCTAGGCAGAGGGTATCCATATGGCTAGCCCCAATGAAAACCTTCAGTGCTAATTCTCTAATGGGCTGCTCAGGGCAGAACCTCTCATGAGAGGGAGAGAACATAAGCAAGCCTGCACATAGATCCCCTCAGACTTGGCCTGTGTCTTTTTTATGTTCCTATCACGTATCCTTTCACTGCCATAAGCCTTAGTCATAAGTGAACTATATGTTGAGTCATGTGCATCCTTCTAGTGATTCTCCACCTGTGTGGGTGGTTTCATGGACTCCACTAAACAAGATTAAAGTGTACCTAGGAGTAACTATCTTCTTTGTGTCATCTGAAAAAAGAAAATATCAGTTTTCAAATGCTGGATGTCCAGTTATAGAAGGGTCTGCTGTTTTTCACAATCAGAACCTGCATTTCCAATCAGACATGCATTTCTTCTTTATAACCATTTTCTCCTCTTTCTTATCTGTCAATACAAAAAGATAGCCCTTGATTTCCATATTGAACTGCCCGGTAATGAGCATCCCTCCAACCCACTGAATTCCCAGAATAGAAGCCACTTTTTAGGGGTGCCACCATCTTGTCTGCATTGTGATTGGCAGTAATTCAAGTAAAGACAGTAGTAAATATTTTTTTTTCTCCTCTCACACCAGTTGATCCTCAGTCAATCTGACTGTTGACTCATTTGCTCTGTCACTGTAACAGTGGTTGCTTTTGGAGATGGAAATCAATGTTACAATGTATTAACAAGAGGAGAACTTACAGGAAAGCAAACCCAAATGACTCTGCTTATTTAACGCAGCCAGATCTTGGCCTCTTGTTATGTCCAGTTTTGCCAAGAAATTTTAAAGGGTGTAATTTTAAGTATGAAATTAGTTCTGTGAAGTGCATACATGCATCCCAGATAGCCAGGAATGGTGAAGGTAGAAAGACAGGACCCCAATTTGAAATGAAAGGACAAATTGAAAGTTTACTTGCAAAAGACACCTGCAGAATTCATGCAAGATTGGATGTAGGCAGGAGACTGCTGGCCCTACAAATGTGTTTTTTGATCCATAATAGGTTATAGCCTGATTTAATAGTTTACATTTCATTGCCTTTATGGGCATCCTTACATCTTCTTTTCAGGGTGATTATCTCAACACGCATCTGATGTGGCAATGTAATTGACTCTTGCTTTTGTACAGTTATAGGTTAATGAACCAGACTGACTTTTTTATATGAAATTGCTCATGTTTTGTTTTTGAAATGAAACAGAAATGTATTTAGAAGGTGATATTTGATACATTAAAAATTCTCAGATGGCTGAAAACTTTGATTTCTCATCCTTTATGCATCACAGTGTGTAGCCATGAAGAAAGGATTATAGAGGCATCTAAAAGCAGCTTGGATGTTTGAAATTTAGAATCTAAGAGGAAAGAATGGCAAAATGATGTTTTTGATGAGTTTAATGTTGGCTGTATAGAAGAACATGTGATTATTATAGAGGAGTCGCTTACATTTTCATGGTTTTTTTTTTTCCACCTGAGCCCCCTATGATTTTAAGGTATAATATTTGATTACTTTAAATTTTCAATTAAAAACATTTCCAAAAGGCTATTTGGGATATAATCCTTTTACCCTCTAAAGAAAGCCATGTGATGATTTCTTTATTAGGAATTTCCAAATAGTTGGAGTCAGTGAAGAAATTAAAAAAAAAAATTAAACTTAAAATTGGGAATGAGAAAACAGATGCCTTACCATTTATTTCACATTGTCATGGAGTTATAGTCCTGTGGAATCTAAACCAATAAAAGATGAGAAGACAAAGTATAATAATAGCTAATCATCCATCCATCATTCAAAAAGAAACTGATTGTGTATAACATAACCGTTTTGTTATAAAATGCTTGTATATGTAAAAAAAAATACTAGAAGACCATATGCCAAGATGTTAAATCTAGTAATTTCTAGGTGGGGAAGCTATGGATTTTTCTTTTTTGTTACCTGTGCTTCCTAAATTTTATAAAAATATCATGTACTTTTTGTTACAAAAGAAAATTATGTATTTTTTTTTAAAAGGTAGTAATTGGTGTGGGGAACTCTGAAAGTAATAGTGACTATACATTCGATTGTGTTTTTTTTTTTTTTTTCAAATCTTCATGAGGAGGAAGTAACCATCCAGTGAAGGCTGTTTCCAGCTCCTATTAACTAGCCCCTTTTAACCCAATTGAGGGCCAGGGCAAATGAAGAGGGTAGCCTCTTGTGTAGTAAATGAGAGTCATCTTGGAAATATGCAAACTTGGGGAGAGAATTAATCAGAATAACAAATGCAAATGATGAGTATGCTATAGAGAGGTAAAGCTGCTGTTCAGAATAAAAAAGTGTGAAAGGCTTGGGGTTTTGTGGTACTAGCTCTCATTTCAGGGGCCCTTAAAGCAGTGAGAAGATTTTATGGTAGAAAGTAGGTTAGAAGGTAGTTTCCCTCTGTGCTGGGTGTTTGAGAAGTATGTGTACTCTGCAAAATCCCTCAGTAGTAGGAATATATAGAAAACTGGGAAGAAGAGTTCCCCAAAAGTGCAGGAAACTGGGCCTCTCATAGGAAATCAGAACTATAAGTCATTCATTTTGCAAAGAGTCAGAATCTGGGAGGTATGTCACCACCATGCTCCAATAAGTTATTTCACATAGATAGATATTCTTGATCTTTTGGGATAACACTACCTTTTCTGAGACTTTCCTCTGAATGAAGAATTAGGGCTCATTTTGAGTTATTGCAAATACAACAAACAGCACATACTGGTTAGAAATGGCAAGTCAGGGTGACTGCCTATATCGTATCATTTTTTACCTCACCATTATTGGGTTATGTTGCAACTTTTCCCAAAAATCAATCAAATTAAAATGAATATTAGCAAAGACAAAGTAATGATTAAAAAGTTATAAAAATTACTTGAAACTAGAGGGAAGACTTATACCAGGACTCTCACATACAATTATCATCCACAATTGAGCGCTTAATTTAACTTTGGTAATTATCTTTTTAGCTCATGCCATTTCTTCCCTGTATGAGCACAGACTGACATGGAAGAAAACAAGAGTCTAAAAAGAGTTGTATCTAACACCCTATTGACCCATACAGTTTTCCTTTGCTTAAGGAGGGACATTTTAACAATCTTTTCTCTTCCTCCCTATTCCCCTCTTCCTTCTCACTTTGCTGACTTCATATACTATACTCCTTCCTTATTCATCAGCCTTCTCTATGTTTCCCCAGAGATATAAATAACTTGACTACTGCTATTGTAATATTGATGGTCACTGCCAATTCTTCCAGAATACCCTTCCCTCCTTCTTACTTACTCATATTTTTGTAAACATGTTGGTTTTGCTTGGAAATTTTGTTTCTCTGGGCTTAGACCAGTAGGTTGGGACTACAATTTATAACTAATTGGGCAGGCTGTTCTCTTTAGAGCAGCTTGCTCTTTGGCCAAATGGCAGAAAAAATAAAAATCAATGGCTATTTCATCACATAATGAACTTTTGGGACCATCTGAGATACAAAAAAGAGTGAGGTGGACTTTATTGAGCTGGAACCGACAGAATAAATTTTGATTGTGTAGTTCAGCTCGTTTGTTTGATTCATTGTAATTATGCACAATCAACAGATCCTTATTTTGAATGATTATTCATGTAAGTGGATACACTTTAGTAAAAAGCTCTACAGTGTAGGGTAGCATAGTGTAGCCCTCTTTTTTCATTTAGATAAATTTGATTACCAGGGGATGCATTTGTTACAAAAATTAGGTGGCCAGGAAAGAGTCTTCCATTTCTTTTGGTTCACAACTTCCTGCATGTTGTACCTATAAGTTCTATATAATATTCATGTTCCATTCTGGTATCTAAAAATAACTTCTAAAAGTACAACTATTGAAACTGACAAGCTGGAATAATAGTGACCCCTATGCTAGCATGTATTTTGCCATTCTTAGTAGAGTGTGGTAAGTGCTATATAAGTGTTAGCCATTGTTGTTATTACTTATTCACAAGCCTTTTCACATCCAATCTGTGAGGTAGACATTGTTAGCCCCATTTTCCAGCTGAGCAAAGTGAAGTCTAAGATTGTATTAGTTTTCTATGGCTGCTGTAACAAATTAACACAAATTAGGTGGCTTAAAGTAACAGAAATGTATTCTCCCATAGTTATGGAGGCTAGAATCAAAGTGTCTCAGGAGGCTTTCAGGGCAAATCCTGCCTTGCCTCTTCCAGCATCTGTTGGCTGCTGGCAATCCTTAGCTTGTGGCCGCATCACTCTAATCTCTGCCTCCAGCTTCACATCAACTTCTGTGTTTGTGTAACTTTTTCTCTTCTTTCTGTGTCTGTCTCCAGACTCCCTCTGCCTGTTTTATAAGGACACATGTGATTATATTTAGAGCCCACCCAGATAGTTCAGGATAAACATCTCTTCTTAAGATCCTTAATCACATCTTTTCCATATAAAGTAATATTCATTCTTTTGCCATATAAGTTAATATTCATAGATTCCAGCGATTGCACATGGAGATATCTTTTGGGGGCCGTTTGTTTTGGTCTGCCACAAATATTATCCAACCAATAAGTGGCAGAACTGAGACTGATTAAAATCTAGGTACCTTGATAGCAAAGCCTGTGTTGTTTCTAATACCATATTAAATGACACCTGTCTCTGCTCTGGAATAAATTTGGAGATCACTCAATGTTACCTCTACCTTTCAGAAGTTAGGAAACTAAGTCTCCAAGAGGGGAGATGTTTTAGAAATATTGTTAAGAAGTCATAATGACAAGCATAAAAACAAATCAGATCCATAGTTATTAGAGCAGGATTTTTTTCCCCATTTCTCTATAAGAAAGTAAGTATTTTGCTTGGTGTATTTCATTTTTAAAGACTTTGGATATTATTTGGACTAAACTAGGCTAAAAAGAATATTTTATTTCATTATGCATTTTAGTGGGCTTATTATTAGTAATATGTTTAGCAAAAAATGTATTAGTGACATGCCCTTTAATTTAGCCTGTCTAATTGGTGCTAATTTAGTTAGATTGCATTAAATTACACCATTTAATGTAGCTATACGTGGGTCAAGAAATCTATTTAAACATGTCAGATAATTTTTCATGCAGCTGAACAGTAGAAATGGCACTAAGGTTGCTTAAAAATGCAATATTCCTAAATAATAGTTTTCCTGAAGTCTTGTTAGAAAGGCATACAGAGCTTATCTCCCATTACCACTCATTTCCCAATCTGTAAAAAATTAGCCAAAGTAAAAAAACAAGAAAGGGGGATTGACACTTGTAAGTGTACCAGAATCTTTACAAACGATCTTTGTCCCAGCATTTATTTCTGATTTGCTATGTTAGGGAGCAAATAACATTGAAAAAGAGGCAGTTTCCCATCTTTGATCTTTATGTCTTCCTATTTGGATTTTGTTGGTTAGAGGATAGAGGTATGAAGTTATTGACATCATTCCCTCAGTGGTATAAAGAAAAAAATAATTGATGTTCAGAAAACACATACACAAAAACAAAACATGTTGTCAATGTACAGCCCGAGCCTGCTCTTCAGACTCTGTTTTAAACACCGTGTACCACTGAGAGGGTTTGGGTGAGGTTTTATGAAGACAAAAATCAAAAATGGGAAACAATTATTTTTTTTTCCTTTTTAAATGTTACTTGCTGCCTAACAGAAATGACGGCTGGGGAAATGGTCGTTTCTAAAGATTCTGGTATGCTTACAAGCATCAATCTCCTTTTCCTGATGTCTACTTTGGTTAATTTTTACAGATCAGGAAAATGAGTGGAGACAGTCTATGGGGAGATCTTCCATTGCCCAGTCATGCCTCTTGTTTCCTTTAACTCTGCCAGTGATGATGTATGCCACACGTCTCATACAAGTGACTAAACCGAAAACTGTAATACAACTGGGGCTCGTTTGAGAATGTAATAACCTTCCCAAGATGTGATTATTTTTTAGCTTGTCTCTAGAAGGAAGCATTGCTAAGGTTTTGGCAGGGTGGGGGTGGTGTCTGCAATAATTCTAATTAGACCCATAGACTTGCTAAACTATAGACAGATTTGACAGAGATGGATTGCTGCTCTTAAAGGAGCCTGTGAAATCATAGGTCAATCAGGTGCCAGACGCTGCAGGCCTTTCAAACTGGATGGGTACCACACAGTGGCAGCAGCAGCCCTGGGTCTCTCCATGTGTTTTGAAGAGGAGAGAAAAACAAGTTGGGAAGGACACTCTGGACTCAGCAAGGCCAGAGGAGAGTGTGCAGGCTGGCAGCATTGTGGCAGAGGTGCCTGTGTTGACTAAACCCAGGAGCTGAATACCTTAATGAGATAAACTGTTCCCCAGTACATAAGGCTAGAATGCTTAAGGATGAGGTAGTTTTCACTGAATACCAGTCCTTCTAATAATAAAATTAATTTGGCCATTTGGGACAAGATTTAGTAATGGGCCTCATCCAAGCCTCTAAATATGCATATTCCACTTTGCAACTGTACATAATTGCTCAATTACACCTGCAAATCATGTTGTTAGCTCACTAATTAGTCAAATAGTGGGGGCAATTCTACAATTGTGTGTGTAATTGTGTTAATTGTTAATGCAGTTAGGTACAGGTGCACCGTGACTAATTACACATGCAGAGGCAGCTCCCAAACAGCCCACTGTCTGCATACATGGGCTGCCCCTCTCGGAGACAGACATAAGTGGGTGACACACACAAAGCCACAGGCCATCAGTGGGGGTCCATCTGGCAAGGCTTTCACTTGGGAGCCACATATACATTTGGGAAACAATCAGGTCTTTGACTGAATTCAGCTGTTTTGCTTTTGTCTCTCTTGTACCGTCCCCCCACCCAGGAGCAAGGCACGGGGCACAAACTCGTGAGCTTGTGTGAGTGCCTGCACACACACGCAGAAAACAGTTCCCTGGAGAGATTAGCTTTTAGTCAGGGATTTTATTACTGTCTTTCCCTTTTCACCCATATGGTTTCAGGAATCACATTTATTTGCATCCAGTATCAGGATATTTATGCCACTTCCTAGGTAAGAGATGCAGCTTGGGAGGTGAAATTTAGGTGATTTCTGGGACATTCTGATTATTTATGCCAATGGGACCAGAATAGGGCCTGCTGCCACATTTGCACTTCGCCTTTTCCCTCATCTTTTCACCCAGGTCAGCCTCGTTTCACCTTGTGGCTTGTGGCTAATAGCCTACCTGGCTACAAGGTAAGTCTGATAAATACTGAAGTAAGTCTCGTGTGTGTGGGTTAGGGGCTGGTTGCATATCATACGCTGTGGAAGATACACTAGAGATATACCTTCTATTTTTCAAGACCGACTTCATTTCAAATATTCTGCCAATTTGTCTCTACAAACCCGAAGTTTTTAGCTTTCAGTGGATCATAGCATGTTTTGAAATTTTGATCAAAATGATGAAACTTCTTGCCAGAAAATGCACATAGAGGCACACATAGAAAATTTTGCATATGATTTCAGACCCCCTGAAGATCATTCATGGGTCCCGGGTTTCCAAGCTAAACTCCTTCTACAAACCCTTAATGTTTCAGCACCTAACTAAGTGCCTGGAAGTGGTTTGATTGAATGTAATACATTATATGAAGAAGACACGACTATTTGAGGTATACGATAACTGAATAAAGTCGGTAAAAATTACAGTGCAAATATACTCAAGTCACACACACACATACACAAACTTTGAGATGATAAATTCTACTTTTTGTTTGGAAAAATGGGGTCAATGCAGATATAGATTTGTATTATTGTCATGACCATATGTTAGTTTTATAACATAGTTGGTAAATTTAAAAATGAGTGTTCACAGTGAAGTACACATTTGATGATCTAGGGAGTGTGCACTCGGGAGAGAGGAAGGGAAAGGAAGAGAGGAAGAGTAGATGGGGGGGGGTTGTAGGGTAGATGTGTATGGGCTTGTGTAACCATAGACCTTCTTGTGCACAGAATGTGGGGCTCCCAGGCTGCACGTGCACATTGCATCTCAGGCCTTTCTAGCCATCAACATGTATTTATTGTTTTGACTTTGTGTTCTGCAAGCCTAGCTCTAAGGAACTGGCTCTCTTATAAGAATACCCTCCCTGCTATAAGCAAGGTAGGTCAGCTGTAAAAAGTTAATTAGCACTGGCTTGTAACCCAATGCCAAAAGGAAAATAAGCCACACTTAAAACAAATTAGTCTATGACTGATACAGGAGAACCTTTTGAGGGAGCATTGAGGTTAGAGGTATGGAACGCCCCCCCCCCCCAAATTGGCCTTGATCTGGTAGAAGTGATACACTCCGCATTGCTGCTGCACAGAGAACAGAACTGACCCACTTCATCTCCAGGTCTGTGGCCCCGCAGGGTGTGCAGTGGAACAGAGGGATAATGTTAGAACTCACTTCACAGGACTGCTGTGAGGATTAAATGAGATAATCCTTATAGGGCATTTAGCCCATATTAAGTACTTAGTAAATGTGGCTAGATCATGACCATCATTATTGTTATTGCTGTTATTATTTCTGTTGTTATCCCTTTATAAATACAGGAGATCAACAGTGCAGTTGCCTTCCGCCCCCTCCCCCTTTGCCACTGAATGTTGTTCATATCTTCCTTTTGTCATTTTCTATAGTCTGCCTTGTAGCACAGGCATTCATGTATTTGTCTTATCCGACTAACTAGGCTATATGGCTGAACTAATTTGCTAGGGCTGCCAGAACAAAGTACCACAAACTGGGTGGCATTGGCTTAAACAACAGAACTTTATTGCCTCACAGTCTGGAGGTTACAGAATGCCACAATGTTGGCAAGGATGGTTCCTTCTGAGGATTGTTACAGAGAATCTGGCCTAGAACTCTCCTTGGCTTATAGATGGGAATATTATCCCTGCTTGTGTCTGTACGTCATCTTCCCTCTATGTGTATCTTTGTCCCAATTTCCCCCTTTTATAAGGACTTCAGTCATATTGGATTAGGTCCCAACCTAGTGACCTCATTTTAAGTTGATTACGTCTGTAAAGACCCTGTCACCAAATAAGGTCACATTCTGAGATACTGGGTATTAGGACTTCAACATAAATTTTGAGGAGGACACAATTCAACCCGTAATGATGATCACTAACAATATCATTTTTGTTTTATTTGTTTTTGAACTCCCTACAATGTTGTCTAATTCAGTGCCTGAGCTACAGTAAAAGAAGCAATGGGCCTGATGTGGTGGAAACCAACAGGCCTGGGTTCTAATCTCATCTTTCTTTACCCATGAGCCAGTTAGCCAGTCAAAGTATACTTCCCCATCTAAATGTGAGGCTACTGATTCCTACCTTAATGGGAGTTATGAACATTAGTGTTTGTATATATACAAAGTACCCACACGTAATAGATGCTCAGTAAATAGTAGTTATTATGTTTTTGATAAATGAATGAAAAAATATCTGGAGGGATGATGGAAACTTAAGCATCTAGTCACAACTATTGGCCAGAATTAAGTTTTTTTTTTTTTTTTTTTTTTTTTTTGAGACAGAGTTTCACTCGGTTGCCCGGGCTGTAGATTGCCGTGGCATCAGCCTAGATCACAGCAACCGCAAACTCCTGGGCTCAAGCAATCCTTCTGCCTCAGCCTCCCGAGTAACTGGGACTACAGGCATGCGCCATGCCCAGCTAATTTGTTTCTATTTTTGGTAGAGACAGGAGTCTCACTCTTGCTCAGGCTGGTCTCGAACACCTGGGCTCAAACGATCCACCCACTTCGGCCTCTCAGAGTGCTAGGATTACAGGCATGAGCCACCACACCCAGCCATGGCATTAATTTCTTTAGGGATTTAGTAGCCACGATGGTGTCTTTCCCACCAGAACTGCTGAAGAATATTATTCTCTGTCTTCTTTTGAAATGATTGTTATTTAGTTTCCAATTGCTTTTACTTGTATCCAAAGAGCATGTTGCTGCTATAGAGATGTAGTCTGCCAATTTTATAAAATATATCTCCATGCCTTATCTCAACCAATTAAGAATCTAGTCCTGTGATCCTTATCTAGATCCTGAGAAATTAATGGGAGCTTAATAGAGTAAAAGAGTAGTGGATTGAGTTTTCTATGCCCCCATATGTTTTCCCACTAGCTGATCATACCACCATTCCAATAGATTCTGTGTCCCCTGAATTTGGACAGAAATACTGGTTATTGCCAAAGATAAATAATTCACCAGAAAACACTCTGAAATCTTAAGAATCGTAGTTATAAATGCATATAACATAGGAGCCAGATAGCTAAATAGAACCAATAAACTATAGAGAGAATCAGACCCCTTCATTTCATAGTGAGAAGACTATACTCCAGAGAGCAGTGGTTATTCACCAAAGACACACAGCTAGATAACTGAAACTTGATGAAAAATGGATCCTAATTACCAAAATAAATAGTAAGGGATAGTTAATAAGATGTATTTCGAGGCATTGAAAGTTGACTTGACAAATGAAGAACGTCTGACATCCCAACCCTTAGAGAGTGTTATGGACTAAAGGGTAATATGACCTCCTGAAAGGAAGCATTAGCTGTAGAGTATTATAAAATGACTTACTCTCGGTCTTGATTATTGGTGTAATCAATTCATTTGATCACATAGGTAAAGAATATGAGAGAGATCTAGAGAGAGGGGAGCAGAACCAGAGACTTCCGGCCTCAGCTGTAGGGCTCTTCCCCATGGGCCACCCTTCTCCTCCCATGGTAAACCATACATTTTTAAAATTCCCTCTCTGTGGTTGGTATATTGTAATCTGATAATTAGACAGGCTCATTATGAGTTTTATTCATTGCCCAACCTAGACCTCTGAAAACAGCTGTAAAAATAAGTCAGTTGATATATTGAATTGTCCAGAGAGTGGACCTGGTTGTCAAAGGGTTAGCCTGGACATGCTGAAGATTGAAAGAGCATTTCAAACAGGACCAGACTACAACGTCTGCACACTTTTGAAAGCGTTGGGTGATAATACATACTGTAAAGAGCAGATTTTCTCTCATTCCAGCCAAACAGAACCAACCAGCCAGTAGTGAGTCCATTGGAAGGAATTTGTGAAAAATGCAACGATTGAAAAATAAGGCTTTGAAATTCTCATAAGGAGGATGCATTTTGCCATTAGATTGTTAGTTGTGGGCTAGTGTATATTCTATATATGCTTTCATACAGATATTTCACATTTATAGGGAAAAACACTAAAGTTTCAAATGCAGAAATCCATAGCAGATAAATTATTTTTTTTCCAAACTTTCACTCCTGAATTACTTGTCTTTATTCAACAACCTCAACATAATCTTACCTCCTAATTTGATTCAATTTCTTGCACACAAAGAAAAATGGCAGCAAATCCTCTCATGGCTGTTTTAATCAGTTTATTTTTGAGATGTTACAAAATGGCCCATTGAGCTCCACATTGTATTTTTTGTATAGATTAATTTGAAGCGATTTTACTGGCCATAGTGTTTATGAATGCAAGGAAATAATCATCATAATTTTGTTTATCCTACACAGCTAGGTATATATAACTAACTTTATGTTCATCAGAACAGTGGACAAATTAGGCTCATTAAACTGTAACATTTGTTTTCATGTTCATTACATAATACTATATTGGTACAACAAAGGAGTTTCACAAAACAAAAATAATAATTTAACACAACTAGTATTTAAATAGTGGCTATTATATTTAAATATACATAAAATATAAACTATTATTTGATAATTTGACTTGGAGCCCATATTCTTATACAATGGTTAAGAACATGGGTTTGAAGTCATATACACATGCTTTTGTATCTTGGCTCTATCACATATTAACTGTGTGATTTTGGGCAAATTACTGAATGTCTATGAACATCACTTTCATTATCTATAAAATGGGGATAATAATGCCTATTTCTTAGAGTTGTCATGGAGAATAAGTAAGATAAATATGAACCTATCACACCTAAGTGCTCAAGAAACATGTCCCATATAAATAGCCATTTGTATTATTATTTTAACACAAAAGCCATAACAACAAAGGCTTCATTGACACAAGTGGTTTTCATTTTTGCATCTTACCTTTAACTCAGTATGCTATTAAGCATCCAGTTGTGAAAACAATTATGTAAAATGCTGATGCAGAGAGGGTTTTTATATAGAACGCTGTGTGCTTTGGTGACAACTGTGATCAAGTGTCTACTCTGGATGGACTAGGCCTGGAGGTTACTGTTAGGCTGTGGTTTGACTTAAGGGATATACCACAATACCTAATTAGGAAGCCCCATTGAAGGTGATCATTTTCCCTTTGGTGTGACCCTTCCATTAAGGGCTGGATATTAGGGCTGCGTTAGTGAAATTAGACAAGGAGTGAAAAGAAAGGATATGGGAAATCACCTGAACTTTCAAAATACAACTCATAGACACCATTAGAAAGGAGGCACTGATGGATCCTTTACAGGAGTAGGGCATTTGCTGCTGCTCAAATGCATGTCTTCCCAGAAATTAATAAATACTGTTATTTTCTTCACTTAAATCATAATTTCAAAAATAGGTTTATTCATCCAACTTTCTCTTCTCTGTACTTCCACTTTGCTAGCATTATTTTACTTCATTACCTTGCATTGATTGGCTCAGTTGTTTAGACTGACCATGGCCATGACTTCCTGCACAGCAGTTAACCTCACCGTGCTATACAGCCAAAGACTCAAAGGAGGAACTCTGGCTGTTTGCCTAACACACTTGGCTCTAGGCAAAGCTGGATGCTGACTTCCTAATGGTCCAGTCATTGTTGGTGTGGTGTTGATGTGGGTGGGGAAAGGCAGGGGGGCCTACACTGCTAGGTGACTAGAGAGCAAGCTCATCAAAAAGATTCCCACAGTCTTTACTTCCCTTTTATGTAGCTTCTGTTCTTGCTTTCACACTGCTTTCTCATACATCATTTTGTCAGTCTTAACAATCACCATTTCATCACACTACTTAAAATTTTTTGAAGAGTTACTATATTTGGAATCTGGTTTTAGGGGTAAGGTGGTACACAAGCCTGTTCCCTTCCCCCATCCCTGCTTCTTCCCAACAGAATACAGAGGAGACTATGTAGATAGATCTAGGAGATCTTCCAGTAGAAGAAACTTGATTAGAGTTCCTTGAGTTGCTTAAATTGAAATGAATTGAACTGAAACAAATAGAATTATGAAGTAATGAGTCTCCTGTCATGGGAATCACGTAAGAATTGTTGCATGATGTAATGATAAGAATCTGGCCTTTTCAAGCAGGTGGATTGAGGTTAATCTCAGGCCTTCCTCTCACATGTCTGTGTGACCTTGGGCAAATCATTTCACCTCTCTGTCCTGCATTTGTCCTCATCTTTAAAATGAGCGAGTAGGTAGAATGGTTAGAATGTATAATCCCCAGAGCGCTGTCTCTGACAAGTGCCTATCTATGAGATGAATGTGTCCATTCATTATTGGACAAGCAACTCAAAAGTATTCTGCTGAGAATGAACCAGCAGCATTAGCTTTGCATGTCAAAAATAGCACATTTATTATTAGAGGTATTTCATTTATCACCTGATCCTTCCCCTCCCTGTCCTCCAGCAAATTTAGTAGATTTCAGTCAGAGCTTTAATACTTTGGGCCAAAGGCCTCTATTGTACCTGTCATGGCTGGCTGCCAGAGTCAGTCATTTTTTCAGACTTCCTGTTTTACTATTAAGTAACCAGAATTTCTAAAGATGGAAGGGTTTCCCCAGCCTGCTCTATTTGGCTGTTTCTCTATTCCTTTAAAGGAGCAATGAAAGGGAAAGAGTGCCATGCTGAATGAGCAAGTGCCTTCCTTCATTTTGTCGGGGCCTTGTCGTGGCACCAGTGAGCTCATTTCACCACAAATTTATAACTCCTAAAATCAATATTGACTGTGGATATTGGTGGGATGACAGTATTCAAGCCACTTTGGACTGCCAATGAACCCGGAGGAATTTCCTTCAATTGGGTGTAAAATGACCAAGAAACAAAAACTAAAGGAGGAGTCAAGAACTAGAGTATTAAGGTACTGAACTCAGTGCTGAACCTGATTCCTCAGTGTTTAGCCACTTTGGAGTCCTGGCTGGAGGAAAGAGTCGGCCTTTTAGTGATAACAGCATGTACTCTTCATGTACAGACTCAGAGTCATCATTGCCCAGGCTACGTTCCCTTAAGATGTTCTTCTCCCACTCTCAAGTTTTTGTGTGCCATTTTGTAGATCCCTTTTTTAGGCCTAAACAATTTTGTATTTTATGTTGCTAGTCAGTTTGGACTTTGTGATACCATTATTTGCCTTATAACAGCTGTAAGTAACCTCCCATCTTGGGGAGGGGCTTGTCGTACTTCATCAGCTTGGCTCCTGAATTGCTATGGCTCTAGTGGGGACTTTGTGAATAAATCTATGTTGAACACATTGTCTGCCATACTAGAAAAAACATTTTTCCTTGGGGCCATGGTGTTTTATTATGAAAACAGAATAAAAAATTTGAAAACAAAATGATCCTTTCTAATGTAATGAAAAATGAAATTTATTGACTTCTATTCATTTGATCCACAATTTTAGAATTAATTTGTCAATATTAATTGTAATGTTTCCACGAACTAGCAATAGTGAATTGTGCTGCCATAAACATTCAGGTGCAGATGTCTTTGTTATAGAATGTCTTATGTTCTTTTGGGTAGATGCCCAATAATGCTATTGCTGGATCAAATGGTAATTCTATTTTTAGCTCTTTGAGGAATCTCCAAATTCTTTTCCACAGAGGTTGCACTAATTTGCAGTCCCACCAGCAGTGTAAGAGTGTTTCTGTCTCTCCACATCCTCACCAG
>CAUYMX010048009.1:0-21318 GCA_963573855.1 Lepilemur septentrionalis
ATGGATAACAGACTTAAACCTAAGGCATGAAACTATAAGAATTCTAGAAGAAAATGTTGGAAAAACTCTTATAGACATAGGCCTAGACAAAGAATTAATGAAGAAGACCCCAAAAGCAACCACAGCAACAACAAAAATGAATAAATGTGACTTGATCAAATTAAAAAGTTTCTGCACAGCCAAAGAAACTATTATTGGAGCAAACAGACTACCTACACAATGGGAGAAAATACTTGCATGTTATACATTCAATAAAAAGCTGATAACTAGAATCTGTATACTTACACAACTCAGAAAAGTCAGCAAGAAAAAATCAAACCACCTCATTATAAAGCAGGCAAAGAACATGAACAGAAGTTTTTCAAAAGAAGATAGACTAATGGCCAAGAAACACATGAAAAAACGTTCAACATTTCTAATCATCAGGGAAATGCAAATCAAAACCACAATGAGGTATCAATCACTTACCTCCAGTGAGAATGGCTTTTATCAAAAAGTCCCAAAACAACAAATGTTGGCATGGATACAGGGAGACAGGAATACTCATACATTGCTGGTGGGACTGCAAAGTAGTGCAACCTCTATGGAAAAGAGTATGGAGACACCTCAAAGAACTAAAAGTGTAAGTACCATTTGATCCAGCAATCCCAATACTGGGTATCTACCAAAAGGAGAAAAAGGTATTCTATAATAAAGACATCTGCACTCAAATGTTTATAGTGGCACAATTTACAACTGCAAAGATGTGGAAACAACCCAAGTGTCCATCAGGATATGAGTGGATTAATAAAATGTGGTATATGTATACCATGGAGTGCTACTCAGCCATAAAACAAAAATGACAAACTACCTACTGTATTATCCTGGATGGTGCTAGAGCCCATTCTTCTAAGTATCACAAGAATGGAAAAACAAACACCACATGTACTCACCAATAAATTGGTACTAATCGATCCACACTAACGTGCACATATAAGAAGTAACATTCATAGGGTGTTGGGCAGGTAGGAATAGGGAGGAGGGGATGGGTAAATTCACACCTAATAGATGAGGTGTGTGCTCTCTGGGGGAAGGGCATGCTTGTACCTCTGACTTAGGTGATGCAAAGACAATTTATGTAACCAAAGTATTTGTACCCCCGCAATACTCTGAAATAAAAAAATAAAATAAATAAATGAGTGTAAATTTATCAAGTATTACCCAATTTCTTTTTCTAAATTTCTCAGTTATCTCAATGACTGGTTTCCAACTGTAGAACATCTCAGAGACATTTTCTTGCCTCAGAATTTTCTTCATTAACTCTCAATTTGAGAAATGCAAATGCATTTTAAATGAACTTTAAACATTGTTTTGTATAGTGCTTTTTTGTGTAGGATTTTTTGTAGAGAAAACTTTTCTACTAGAAGAAGACAAATCCTGAACAGTTGTTTACCAGTTTAGTTTGAATAATCCAACAGAAACAATATAATGAGATAAAAGAGATGATCCTACTTTCATGTTCTCCTTAAGCCATCCTCCACCACCCCTTGCCTAATCATAAAGTACCATATATATTAAATTCAGGATCATTTCTTTTAATAATTAACTAACCCAAATTCATTATTTTATCTATAAAGGCGCTGTGCCCTGAAAGGGAAATCAATCTGCAAAGTAATACAGAGTTGGGACCAGAACCCAGGTCTTCTGATTTCCAGCCTAGAAAATGCGAACTGCAAGAATGACTCTGGTATGGTATGTCTGATACATGGCTAGGCTGTCTAGACTAGAGCAGATTTGATTATTCAACACCCTCCACTCACCCTTATCTCACTCACAAACACACACACACACTGCTCAACTACATCAATATTCCAGTATTTTTTGTCACTATATTATTGTCATCTCAACATGTACAAAGTACTTAAAGAACAATGTCTAATTCAATCATTAGAAAAAATCCTATGACACAGGTTTTTCAAAGTAGAAATAGCTAAAAAGTAATAAAACAAACTGAAGCCCAGAAGATGTAATGGTAACAAAGAATCAAGCTCCTACTTGAAATCATTCAAGGTTTTGGATTAAGTACATGACAAGATAGGCAAAAATGAAGCATATTATTCCCTTTCTCAAAAGCTGTCTTAGCCTAACCATGTCTTAGCCTGGCAGTCAAACTGCTACACAATGTAGTACCAATCCACATTTCTAATCTCATTTCCTATACTCTTGAATGAAGTATTATACTTCTTTGGGCACCCTTTATATGCTGTGAATGTGTTAAGTTACGAATTAATGGGATTTGCCTCATTGAAATCATAGGGTATTTAAAAATATAGAATATATCAACGCCATGATGACCACAACAGTGACAGGAACAAAACACAAACTCAACAATACTTGCTGACAGGACTAACCTCAACAAGCATAGACCATAATTACAAGTACCAATGGTAAGAAAGGAAAATATTGGGAAAGGTTGCAATAAAATTAGTATACCTGAATCCCTTCGTAACTTAAACATGATGATCCACTGTGATAATCAGGAAGATTAGTAAAAAGAAGCTAGTTCAGCTTAGGTATAAAAAGCTAAAGACACTTAGGCAAGCTCTCTTGTAAAGAAATGAGAAAAGTAGGGCTCTAGTCGCAACGTTATAAAAATAGAAAACATAATTAGAAATCAGCATGACTGAATATAATAAAATTAAATAAATAATCCTGACAGAACACAGAATTGGTACGTAAGCTAAGTCCAGATTTTAGAGAGAAGGTAGACAGAAGTGGGGAGAAAAGAAGAGGGGAAGGTCAGGAAGTGGAGAAAGAAACAAGAAAAATATCAGGGAATGGACATTTACTCCTCCTTAGTGAGTCTTTGAAGATGAAAAATGTTACACCTTTGAAATGATCAGCATAAGATATGGTAATAAGGCTCCCATAACCTACTGACCTTTAGATGTCATAAAATGCCAGAAAATGGATTTGTTTTTCCATTGCAACTTATACATTATCATAAATTTTCTGGCTGTTTGGAATCCTTAATGAAACTCCAAACATCGAGTTAATAAGTTTCAAATATCACAATTTTGCTAGCAAATGAAAACAAATGAAACAACTATACACAAAGATATGACTCAAGAAATTAAAAAAAAAAAAAAACCCAAGAAATTGGTAACGTGGTTGTGGCCAATCTACGAGCAAGAAATAAAAATATATAGAGGTTTGATAAGAAGGCTGAAAAGAAAAATCTGTTGACCCACAGAAAGGTTAGACTCTTACTGGTGATACTCAATTTTGGGCATGAGAGTGTATAACCCAGCAAATCCCAAAGTTAGGTAAGCAGAGTGTTAGTTTCCTCAGGTTCCTCAGGTTGCTCGTAAGTCCCTTCTAAAAACATGTAAGTAAGAAAGAGGCAGGGTAGGGGAAATCTATGATCAAATAAGATGGTACAACAATGGGTTAAACAAAGTTTAAAATGTTTGGGTTTTTTTGCTAGAATTCTTACATGTTAGTGTACACTGAGAATCTCCAAAGAAAGAGCAATTATTCTGTGTTTCTAAAATCATATTTGACCACAGAATTCTTTTAAAGATCATCTCATCAGAACAAACTTAGGGGATAATGAAAGAAAAAACAATAGGTCAAATGGTTGCCTTTGTTCTTAAACATTCCTAAGGAGTGAGAAAAACCATGTACTGTATTCTACAAAATCTAAGATGACACTAATTATAAGACGAAGCATTAATTTTACATACCATGAAGAAAAGAGGCTGTCGATTAAATTACAACATGTCATTAATGTGTCTCAATTTCAATCAATGACTTCAGGAGTAATATTTAAGAGGAATGACTTAAAGATGTGTAATTCACTTATTACACTACAGATTATCTATTTTATAACTAAATCAAACGCTTTCCCTGAATTTTCCTTTCACATAATGCCTGAATCTGGCAGTAGATAGCACAATAAAGTGCTGTCATAGATTGCCTAAGGTGTTGATTATACAGATATTGTTGAGGACTTTGAATAAGTTATTAACTCACTGGCTTCAAGTTCCACATTTGATTATGGGTAAATAATTGCCATCTCAGAGAGATGCTGGGAGGATTTGAAGAAATAATATATGTAAAGTGTCTGAAATCTGGTAGGCATTTAATATGTGAGTTCTTTTCTCTTCTTATTTTCCACAGTAATTCACCCTAGCATTTTATCATCTTGCCAGAACACACTTGCTCTCTTCGGCCAAAATATCTTCCTGGTCTTGATTTTCTCTTGTTTATTCTTCTGCAAACATGAAGAATACCTAATCAATCCCCCTTGGAAAATCCTGTATATAAATGAAATACTTTCTTTCAAACAAATATGAACCCAAGAAAGAAACAAACTCTTTCAAAAACATGTCATTTTTAATGAATTTATTAAGGTCAAATTAATTCAATGCAAAGGAATCTAAGCAAGCCATTTAATTTTGTTTTCATTAAATAAAACACATAGTGTTTAGTTGGAAAGTGAGCTCTTATTTCATAAATCAATATACTATTATTTATGAACTAGTTTCCATGGAACATAAAAGACTCTTCTCATAAACTGATAAACTAGCAAGATAAAAAAGGAATTGTATTGAATATTTTTTAAGAGAAAAAATACATCAAGCAAGGGAGAAATTAAACATAAATGACAAGGGTTCATAACAGGGCTTTAAAAAAAATCAACATGGTAACTATTGGTCTATTCAACAGATTTTAAGAAATGCATAAAGCAAAACAAAAACCTAAATACCAAAGAACAATTAAGCAAGTTGCCAAAAGACAAAATACTTTGGTGGGATGTCAATCAGTAACACTGAGCTGACAACTGTGCCTTAATTAATTTTGAAACTGTTTCCAATTAGTTAGTATAGAACACTAGAGGCTTCATGCTGTCTATGACTCAGGGCACTGACTCATCCACCAAAACTTTTCTTACACAAGAAATATCCAAGCACCCGCCAGGATGCAAGATCAAAAGGAAAAGAAGGTTCACCAACCTTCTTAGTTAAAGCCCTGTGATAAATTTAGATGACCGGAAGGATATGGAACAACTTTCCAGAAAGGTTTAATAGTCAGAAATAACTTGAAAAGTTTGATTTGTTAACAAAACAATAAAAATGCATTACTTTAAAATCAGTTTTTCAAATACCAAAAATATTTGAAAAACATATTTTTCAAATATAAAAAATGCTACTTGTTTTTTAAACATATAGAGGATATAAATAATACAACCAACATTAAAGTATGTTCAATTATCTTACCTAGTCAGCATATTTAAATATCCCACATTACCTAACTCCTTAAAATAGCAGTGGAAAGAAAAATTCAGACATAAACAAAAGCCTAAAATCATCTTACATTTATCCCATAAAAACTTTATCAGATTTAGTTTATCCTTAGTGTGATCCAAGATTACTGACTTTTGTATAATTAATCTAAATGCTTTAAATGATTACTTTAAAAAATTATAAAATATAATGTAAAAAAGGGACAATAACTAGGTTTCCTTGCCTTTAATATAAAGTTTACCTCTACCTAACTCAGTTTATTTAAAAAGTTTGCCTCTCCCTAACTCAAATAATCACTCTGTGATTATTAAATCACAGAGTTATAATATAAGCAATTATTTTTTAAATGGTTTTGAAATGTTCTTGGGTTAGGAGAATGGATAGAAGACCACAGAAAAGAACAAAAAAAGACTTCTCCCTGTAGGGAAACAAAGAACCTTTTTTCAGAAAATAGAATGTATGAGGGTGTGTTCCACAGACCACAACCAGTTTCAATATCTTGGAAGAGTCTAGAGACCCAGTGAGAGAAGTCAAGGTTAGTATCAAGTCAGTGCTCAAACAACTCACCAATAAGAGATCCATTACGTTATAGACGTCTACATGGAATTTTCAATGCCTTAATATTAAAAAAAAAATTGTTGAGATAATTTACAAAGATAAATTAGCACAGAACACAAAAAAGTAAAGATATAGAGATGGGAGAGAAATGAAGGTGGTGATAAAGATAGGAGAAATTTTAAAAATATAATTAGTTGGCCACACAGGGTGACAAACTTTGTAACCTTGAACCAACCATGCCCAGTTTGTCCATAACCTTGGGAAGGAGGAGGCCCCAGCACTAATGAATGCTGCTAAGACTTATTCAAAGCCTCAGTTGGCCATATTTTGGTACTATGCCAAAGTTGAGCTAGTTCCTCCAACCCCTGATGAGAGCCTGACAGCCATACAGAGCCTGAAAAAAATAGTCAATAGTGCTCAAACCGGTAGCTTCAAACAGCCCACAGTTAAGGAAGCTGTGCTGAATGGTTTAATGACCACTGAGGTACAGATGTGGTTTTATATTGGAGTGATCACAGGTAAGCATGGCATCATTGTCTATAATGTTTGCCAACTAATCTTTAACATATGAATATATTTTATTTATCATTTGAATATTCTTGGACCATGTATGAACAGACTGCTCTCTGAATAAAATGTGTCCAAAACAAATATTATTAAAATCAATTATATGACTATTACTCAAAACATAGGACATAAAATGCTACATCCTTTGATAAAAGCAGGCCACAAAACTTATCTCTGTGTTTCCCAGAAGCCACTGCAAAAAGAGAAACACGAACAACAGCATCATTCACTATATCCACAAAAATTAAACACACACAGGCAGATTTGTACAAACCCTACTCATTCAAAATAAGCTTTCCTAACTACTGCACATTGAAAAAAAAATTCCTATCAATCCTCACAAACTAATAAGACAGTAAATTACCACTTCCTTCTGCATCCCTAGAGTAAACACAATAATGAGTTTCAAAGTTACTTTATTTTTAGTATCCCTCAATATAAGCTATGGAATAGCAGTGAAGCATGATTCAATAAAAGCAATTCCAGGAGCGTGAAAATGATACAGTCCAAGTTCACTGCAGTCCTTCATAAATTTTATTTCCCCCAAACTTTTTATAGATATTAGGTAGCAGAGAGTTCAAAGTCATAATCTAAGACAATCTGGAATATAGCTAGTTATATTGTACATATATAGCTAGTTTATGTTTTAGTATTTTGATAGTAAGTTAAGCAGGAATGTTGTTGATATATACACATATGAAACCTAATGAGCCTAATGAGAATACCTGCCTGAATTAATTAAACGAGTGTTTATTGAGTCCTACTACATAAAAGATAAGACAGTACTTACTGGGGATACAATGGTGAACTTGTCTCCCAGACTCCAAGAGTTTAGAGTCTATTGGGGACCATATGCAACCAAATAAATAATTACAGCAATGATAAGGACAATAATAGAGTATAAATGCCTGCTAGGGAAAAACCTAACCTGGAAATGAAATATCAAGAAAGGATTTCCAAAGAAACCAACGTCTTAACTGAGGCCTGAAGCAGGAGTTAACTCAGAAATTCCAGTCAAAAGTCAGTACAGATTCTACTGAGTCTCCTCTAGGTTCACATTTTCCTTAATTCAGTCATTAAATGAGAGAGCTACTCAAGGATCGGAACATCTTTTCATCTATTCAATTCAATGAAAAGGTTAAATTCATCTAGGTTCCTGGCTTCAGTTTTTACATACATGCTGATAATTCAGTTACATGACAAATATTATTAATGTGCCATTATTCCCAAAGTGTTGCCTGACTTTCCTGTCCCTAAGCCATCAAAAGAACATCTGGCTTTGTGCTACCTGTTTCTTTCCCTACCTTGCACTGCAAGGAAGGCCCCATGTTGTCCAAACAGGAACAAACAGTCACATCAACTTAAATAATAATAAGTAAAGAACAAAAGATGAATGATGAATTAGAATAAAAGCTAGCCTACATCAGAGTAGAAGGGTAGTTTCTTCGGGAGTTTTGGAAAAAAGGATGGAAAAGCAGCTGCATTTGATGAAGACAGTGGATGAGAAAGAGAAAAAGAATAATATTAGAAAGCACTGAAGGGAATTAAGAGTCCCCTTCACAGTTTTGAGAAATGCATAAAGGACTGGCATTATTTTTAAATAATTACTGTTTTAATGGACCATGTTCTTTTGCCCATAAAGACTATTATCAGCTGAGTTATGACTTAATAAGAATTAAATCTGACAAATTTTTATCTATGCTCAGCCCTCTTCTCTGAGCTCCCAAATAGCATACGTTTTACTTATCCGTGGTTTCACAAAATTTGCTCTAAAAAAAATATGAAATATAATCCCAAGCAAAAAACCGTGCATTTGAAGGAATGAGGATGTACCTTCACAATAAAAATAAAACAAAGTGTCAAAATGTTCAGCAATATCAACTGTCAAACCTAGTACTTAAGGAAATCAGACATTTCATACTTAATGACTTAATAGCCCACATTCCCTGTTCAAAACTTCTCAATGAATTCCCATGTCTAGCATCTTCTGATCTCCCTATCTTTGTGTTTTTCCATCTTTTCCTTACTGTCTACACTTAGCCACAGTAGCATTCTTTTGTGTTAAATAACAACTGTAAGAGACCATTGTTTTACACTAAGCTCCTGCACTAGGCCCCAACAATCCAGACTAAAAACCAAAATGGAGTCACTCGCACTAAAGTTCCAGGTCACCAACTGAAACCAAGTTAACTGAATTTCCGAGAAATCGGGAGAGACAATAGCCAATTTCCAAAGTAGGCCTGTTTCAGTCAGCATGATAAAAATTCCCTCTGCCTTCAAACCTCACCCCCAAAAAAGCAACCTGATGGTAATAAATCAGTTACTTTTCTATTGTTTTGTTTTCCTCTTCCTGCCTTACATGGAAAGTAACTTTGAAATGACCAGTCCACTTTTTATTCTTTGTTTCTGTTTTCTTCAGCTCTTTTCTGTCTGTAAAACCAATCTTATCTGCTCAGTTCACTGTAACATGTATTCTATTTTATGGAATGAAGTGTTGCCCGATTCTAGAATTGCAAATAAAGCAAATTAAGATCTTTATACTAAGTTTATAGTAATTTTGTCTCTTGACATTTGAATTCTCTAAAAGTGCTCTGCTTGAATTCTCACCTAAAGTTCTCTGCTTCACCCTACAATGGAGCAATTCACATGCTGCTCTGTTAGGAATGTTCTTTCCTGTTTTTTGGATCTAGGCTCACAAGCATTTCCCAAACCCTCATACTAAATCAGAAACCTGTTAGCCACTCCCAAAGTAGTGCACACTTTTCCTTTAGGGCAGTCATCACAGTTAAAACCTTGCTTTTATTTGTGTATATAATACTTCTCTGTGCTGCATAATAAGTTACCTTAAAAGACTTAAAACAACAAACATTTATTATCTCAAAGTTTCTATGGATCAAATTCAGAAGCAGCCTTAACCAGGTGGTTCTAACTTGGGGTCTCCCACAAGGTTGCAGTCAGGACTGGGCTGCATTCATCTTTAGATGAGGCCTGTTTGAAGCTGGAGGATCTGCCTCCAGGATGGCTCACCCACCAGGTACTGATTTTTGGTAGAGGCCTCAATTCCACTCTATGTAGGTCTTTCCATGAGCTGCTTAAGCATCCTAATAACACGGTGGCTGGAGCCTCCAGAGCAAGGAATCCAAGAGACAGCATAAAAGAAGCCATAATTTCCTTCATTACTGAGCCTCAGGAGTCACACATCATCATTTCAGAAGATACTGCATCATTTCTGCAGTATCTTATTGTTACACTGGTCAACCCAATTCAGTGCAGAAGGGAACTGCATAACAGCATGAATACCAGGCAATGAGGATCAATGGAAGCCTTCTTGTAGATTGGCTACCATAGTGGGCTAAGATATCTCCTTCCCACTCCCAACAATAGATCTTCCCCAATAGATTAAATGCCAGGACCAAGACTAAAGTGACTACAGAAAGCCTGAAATGGCCTTGAAGCCTTATACTTAATAATATGAGTCACAACTCCCAACCCCAAGGGACTTTATTTCCTGCCATTTGAGTTAAAAACATCCCTTTAAAGCATTCTACAATTGCCTTGAACCATTCAACCACCATTTCCAAGAGAAATTTTTAAATTAATTTCTCTAAATATTCCAAGAAACAAAAATTTACAAAATTACTGTACCTTAAGATCTTACCTTTTGTCTTTTTCTTTAAAAGAATCAGATTATTCTTAAGCAATACCCCCAATTACGATTTTGTTCTTTATTACATGTTTTAACAAATATCACCAATTAAGAATTTTTATTCTGTATGACTTAGAAACTATAATTAAATTCCTTATGCATCATTATTCTAATGGGTTTGAGGACTTCCAAATCTAAGGATATAAAAACTGAAAGCCGGCCGGGCGCGGTGGCTCATGCCTGTAATCCTAGAACTCTGGGAGGCCAAGGCAGGCAGATTGCTCAAGGTCAGCAGTTCGAAATCAGCCTGAGCAAGAGCAAGACCCCATCTCTACTATAAATAGAAAGAAATTAATTGGCCAACTAAATATATATAGAAAAAATTAGCCGGGCGTGGTGGCGCATGCCTGTAGTCCCAGCTACTTGGGAGGCTGAGGCAGAAGGATCGCTTCAGCCCAGGAGTTTGAGGTTGCTGTGAGCTAGGCTGATGCCATGGCACTCACTCTAGCCTGGGCAGCAGAGTGAGACTCTGTCTCAAAAAAAAAAAAACAACTGAAAGGCAAAAAATGCACCTTTTTAATCATATCAAGCTCATCAATTTTTAGAATAAGTATTAATTCAGTACTCGAAGTTCAAATAATACATATTAAGATTACAATATAATTCAGTGGAAAAATAGAAAATTTTGAAATTTGATTTTCACTGAACTTTTCAGGAACCTGTTAGTCTTAGCAAAAAAAGAAAACAACAAACCACTATATTATGTACTATAAGATGATGAAATAATTCTCCTCTAATGCACCACACACTATACCAAAGTTCATTTTCCAAGGACAGATGATTGAAAAACTCACTTTAGGGTAAACAATAAACTCAACTATAGTTTAAGAACCACCCCCCACAAGATAAACTTAAAAGCAGCTGCTTGAGGTTAGGAGTTTGAGACCAGCCTAGGTAACAAAGCAAGATCCCATCTCTACAAAAAAATATTAATAAGAAAAATTAGCCAGGTGTGGCAGCACATGCCTGTAGTCTCAGCTACTAGGGAGGCTGAGGCAGGAGGATTGCTTGAGCCCAGGAATTCAAGGCTGCAGTGTGCTATATGATCGCACCACAGCACTTCAGCCTGTGCAACAAAGCAAGACCCCATTTCTAGGAAAGGAAAAAAAAAAACAGCTGAAATTAATTACCTGATTTAATTGATTGATTTTAGGATTATGAGAAAGAGATAGAGAACAAACTATTTTCTACCAGTTTAAAACAAAGACTAAGTAATGTATTAAAGTTAAGTTTAAAGAATAAAAACAAATTGGATTTTATGAAATATCTACCAGTTTAAAACAAAGACTAAGTAATGTATTAAAGTTAAGTTTAAAGAATAAAAACAAATGGGATTTTATGAAATATCTAATTTTTGTCACATAAAAATAATATACATACATATTCCCTTTACCAGTTCAAATAATATGTACTTTAATATGGAGGAAATGTAACTTGATAAAGAGATGCCATCCATGCATATAATCGAATATAAAGTACTACTTAAATCTCTTATGTGACCATTACAATGTTCCATTTCAAGACCATGTCTGTGGCTATGACCTTTACAAGGCAAAAAAGAGGTTTCATTTTTACAACTCTGGTTTCTCTGCAGGGAGACCCAAGAAGAATAACAATTAATGCTAATCACAGAGACTTCCATGGCACGGACAAATCCCTTAGGAAAGAGACCGAAACTAGAAATACATTTCACAAGGCTATTGCATACTTCAGGAACTACTTCTAATCTTCACTATGGGTTTTACTTCACTAATGAAGCTGAAAACCTCATAGACCTCATTTAATTCTCTAGGTAATCATTTTACATCATCCTAAATTTTTATTTAACATGAAAAATATTTTCCTATATTACACAAGCCGCCTAATTTAAAATAAGCACAATATAGCTCAACACTGCTAGGCTCTATAACATCAATCTTTTGAAAGCAATACTTCTGATTGTTTAGGATCACCAGAAGTAAACCGGCCCAAATGAGATGATCCTTCCAAAACAATAAAAACTTAAAGTTGACAAAGGTGACACAATTAAAAGTTTATCAGTTTGAACAAAAGATGAAACTTCAGTGATCCTCTTCACTTATTCCAATGCATTTTAGTGCATTTGGATAATGTTCATAAGCAAACACAGAAATTCAATGATTATATTTTTATTTTATGTAACACAATTACCCATGGCAAGAAAAAAATAAAGAAATAAACATTTACATGGGAAAGACAAGCATTTATACCTGCTTTCAGATGGCAAAGAATGCTTGGATGTATGGTATAAAGGAAGGAAAATACTAATACAGTTAAAAGAGAAATTATGCTGGGGATTATACTCTTTACCAAATCTATCAAGAATTCTCACTTGGGCCACCAGTGTTAATATAACCAGGCTATCAGGTACACCTGGGCTAGGGGTGGCTTGAGGGAAGGAGTTAAATGTGGATAGGAGGCTGAGATGGTAAGAAAACTTTATCACCTTGCATCATGTAAATTTTTATATCAGGATTCTACCTGAAAATTTGGTATCAGGTGATTCCTTGCCTCACATCTCTATCATACTTGCTCACTATGCAAAATGAACCCTTCTCTTTGGGCCTAATCCACATATTGCTTTGTGCCTTCTTTCCCCTAACCCAGTAATGCTCAATGGGGATATTTTGAAAATGTGTTTAGGCTGTAATAAAAGAATTGAAGGATGACACAAGTATTTAATGGGTGAGGTATAGGAATGCTGGGAACCCTTTAATGCACAAATGCACAGCACAGTGCTACAAAATCAAGTGACTAAAATTCTACATGCCTTACAATGTCTATTCATGAAGGGAGAGATGGGGCATGACTTACAGAGTCTATTCATGAAGGGAGAGAGGGGGCAGAAACAATTAGCCAAGCGTAAAACCAAATGTCATTTTTCGTATCACACAGTACCTTCTACAAGGATTAAATATACACCGAAATTTCTAGGAATGCAACATTGCATAAATCGAGAAACTTTACCAAGAATAGCTCTCCATTTCAGAAAATCAAGTCACATTCAGCAATGCCATTTGTCGTATTTAAGTGGTCAATACAACACACCTTTGTCAGTCTACATGTGTAGATGTTATATTCAAAGTTGTTCTGTTTATAAGGACAAACCTCTCATACTTCAACAATATGTCCATCTCAAATCCAGTGACCTTCACCTCTCAAGTCAGCTGCAAGACCTTTTCATCAGCTCAACATGTTCTAACTCTGAAATTTTAAATTCAAATACTCTATTCTTTAAAGTTAACTACTCCAGTCCTCACATGTGCACACCCGCTTATGTTCTCATTTTCTCTCTCTCCCCCGCCACCCCCAACCATACTACTTGTTCTCTACTTCATCCCTTATGTTTCAATAATAAAAATAATAACCAGAACTATAATTTAGAGTACTGATTATGTGCCAGACACTATTCTGGCCACTTTATATATAAACATTCATTAAACCTTGCAATATTCCAATGAGGTAGGAACTATCACCATCCCCATTTGCAGATTAAATGAGCAGAGAAATAGTGTACCTTGCCTGTGATCACACAACTAATTAAGTGGCAGAGTTTAGCAGCAGAGACTCTTGCAACACTTTCAAAGGCAGTAAGTCCTATAAAGCCAATAGTGGCAAGTCATTCCAAGAGAACAAAAAGTATTCAGAATCCTGGCAAAAAGAAAGTTGTCAGGCTCAAATTGAGAAATTTGATGATAACTTAATTAAGGAATTATTAATATTTACAAAGATATAGACAGATTAGGGGATACAGAACAAGGGACACTGCATAGTTCCCGGGAATCTAACAATATATAGGAGACATCCCTAAGCCTGAAGGACAAGAGGAGTAAGCAATTACCAGAATCTAGAAGGAGTAGTTATATTTAATACAAAGGACCTCCTGACAGAAGCAATGGCCTTTAAAAGAGAAAAGCTGCCAATTTAAAGCAACACAGGGGAAGGTGCCAGAGGAATCACTTTCCCCTCACCCTCTGATCTTCTGCTGGTGTCTACCATCAGTTTAACTCAACCCGAAGCCAAAGGGCAGAGGAGCTAGATGATGCAGTTGGTACAGCTCAGTCTCCCAGGATACATACAGGGTAGGGAAGGGTAGAGAATGGTTCTAGAAAGATAAAAATATATCTCGGACATTTATAATGTCTACTCTGATCATTCAAAATAACCTGTTATATAGTTTGTAAAACAAATGTCAAAGTATGAGTATGCTTTTCTTCCACATTCTAATAAAATCAATACATAACATGTTAAGAAAATTGGGGGAAAATCTAAACAATTTCACATGTTCGAGATAACCACATATATCTTCACAGACTTGTTAATCTAAAGTGTAGGCTGTGTAAATGAATAACATTTGAAAGATCCTTCACTTCTAAGGCATGAGAAAAAACTCACATAACTAAAAGGAAAATCATCAATGGTAACTGGTGTAGTATAGTCAATGTAATGTTTTTGTAGTCTCCTAAAACATTATCAGTAACACTTTAGATTACAGACTAAAAATTCAGTTGATGGTCAACACAAAAATAATAAATAATAAAGCTTTACATACTAAATCTAAATGATCAGAACACAAATTTCAGAGAATTTACTTTCCCTACTCACATTTTCACAAGAAATCACATATCCCTGAATTCAACAAAGGGAAAAACAACGAATCCGTAATTGCTGTTCATTTTTGAACTTTTATGCAAAACTTTACAAAACCACAACCAAAGATTCATATAATGTCCATTGCAAAAAATTTGTATTTCTATCATTAGCACTGAGATTACTTTGAGGAAAAACTATGTAAACTACAAAATGTCCAATTTTAAAAATCTTGAAAATATATATAACATGCATATATATTTTATGTTAGTTTTCAACACATAACAACACATTTACAAAAACTGTACTACCTGAATGCATTTTTAAACATCAAACTCAACTTTTAATTTTTAGCATTATGCAGATTTAAGCTAAATTGTTTGCATTATTCTTATTCTCACATAATACAACTGTGATATATAGTACCTAGTAGCAACATACATTCATCTAGAGCAGGGATGGGGAACTTTCTCATGTTGGAAGGCCTCATTAATTTAGCTATCATCAAATAAGGTCACAGCCAAGAAATTTCAATTAGATATACTTAAAAATGTACATTATTTTATAAAAATCTAACGTAATTTACGTAATTTCAAAACTGAAAACTAATTGCTAATTTTAAAGTTAACTAACCTTTAAATGACTTTGTTATGTCCGCTTTTTGTTGTTTGTATTTGAATATTTAGTTCCAGCATGGAGGTTCACAGCTTCAGCTGATACTCTAGATGTGTATCAGTCAATTGTAACCCCCTTACAGGTGTCTTGATTTGTGTTAGGTAGGAGACTGGAGATTTACAGCAATAGTGGTTGAAAAGCAAGAAAGCATTTTTCAGGCATGTTGCCAAAGATGTGGGTATTCTATTGCATTTTTTCATATTTCAATTGGATCTTTCTTAGCATCAAACAGTAACTTTAAAATGTCATCTACTGAGAGCTCAATCAATTCCATGTAGTTCTTTAGATGCCTTGGTGATATCATTTAGGTGAGTCTGAAATGCTAATTTGAGTGTGATGTCATGATTCTCAAAGTCAGTGAAACTTTCATTGTATTCCCCAATTAATATGTCTATAACAGCTGTGTATTCTTCAAACGATTTGTAGATATCATCCCGCTCATCAATGACCTTTGCTAACCAGGGAAAATGTTCATCTGAAATTTCATTTCAAAGAAGTGTTTTGAAAAAGACAGCTTTTTTCAAAATGCTTGGATTTTTTGCCATATATTATATACAGACTTAGCTTTACCTTATGAAGAAATATTCAAGTAGTTTTGATTTGACATATATCACACAGAAATGCTGCATTCATACAGAAATCTTTCAATAATTCACATTGCTGATTCTGTTCTTCATAAAATTTAACTATATGTTCTTGCAGAGAAAAATTTTGGCTAACACCTGTCCCTGCGATAGCCAACGCACTTTAGAATGATACAGCAAATCCACTCTGAATACCTCATGTTCAACTTTAGCATGCTGTGAAACTGAGGGTGTTGTGTTGCATTTGCTTGAATATAGTTAACGATACTTATAACTTGTTGCAGTGTCACTTAACATAGTAGCTTTACAACAGAGATTTTGTTGAAACAAGATACAATGAAAAGAATGAGAGCATCTGGGTCTGTTAATACTTCTTTTATCTGTGCAACAAGCCCTTCATGTTTTCCTGTCATGGACGGTGCACCATCTATATATACATTCAGTAAATTTACCAAATTCAGTCCAACTTCATGACATTTGTCTTAAAAGTGGTTGAAGATATCTATTACCCATGTTCTGTTCACAAGAGTGCCCAAAGCAAATAACTCTTCACAGCAAAGAAAATCTTTTGCTATAACCCGAATGAAGTATAAAACCTGTGCCGAGGCAGTAGTATCAGTTGATTTCTCTGAAGTGATTGAATAATATATATATTTTCCTTTTGAAGTATTGCATGAAGTTGTTCTGTTAAGTTGAAGGCTAATTCATGCTGCTGATTAGCTATGGTTCTCCTTGAAAGAGAAGGTCGTTTGTACTTTGAAACGTTATCAGGGTCTAAGCATCCTACAATTTCAACAATGCATTCTTTCATAATTTCTACATCACTGAATGGCTTTTCTCTCCCCCCCAAGTATATAAGCCACTTTATTTAATATAAGTTGCTTCAGTGGCATTATTTCCAGGTCTTATTGCTACTTGAAGGAATTGTCTTTGCTTTTGTTTTTCATCTTTTTATTTCTGCAATACAACCTTTCATACTTCTCCCTCTAATTTAAAATATTTGTGGTCCTTATGAGAGCTATAATGCTGGTGAGCATTGAATTTCTTTAATGTTGATATTGCAGTATCACAAAACAAGCAAATCATCTTATCTTTACTAGAAATAAGATAATATTTCAATTCCCAATCCACATTTAAAAATTTATTTTCTTCCTCCAGCATTCTCTTGGTCATCTTTGACATGATGGGCTATTGAGCAGACAGCATTAAAAAATACTATCGAGCTGTACAACTATTAATGAATTCCACATTCAGTTTCAAACAGAAACATAGTGCACCACTGTCAAAAGCTAATAACAGACCAGTGTACTCAACCCCCATAAGCTCTTGCCAACCAGTCTCCTGCAGCAACGGTCCAGTCAGGTGGGGGAAGTTAGAACTAAATCATGAACACAGTAGCCAACAATTTAGCCCTTATGGCTTACTAATGTTCTAATTGTGCTGGTCAATCTCAGAGGAATATAATATTTCACTGAAACTTATTTTATTCTTTGATATTTTAAATAATATGTTCATTTTAAAAATAAAATAAAAATATAAAAGACAAACAAAAATCTATTAATAAAAATATAAGGATTTGTTCTGTAAAATCTGGATTCAGTCAAAAGGCCACTGTTAAGAAGCTAGAAGACCACATGTAGCCTTAAGGCCACAGGTTCCCCACCCTGATCCAGAGATTATTTCTGTTAATTATCTTTCTACTCTTAATTTTTTTTTACCCAACCTACACAACATCATTAATATACAAATATGGAAATTTGCTATAAGAAATGCCTGCAGAGCATTCAGTGGAAACTCACATGCAAGTAGATCCTTCGCACTTCCTTATTAGGTGCAAACATTATAATTTATCAAGTAGGTAAGGAAAGATATAATTTAAAAATCACATTTAATATTCAAGTGGGTGTTCTCTGACACTTAATTACAGAGAACACAGGCCAGTCTCCAGAAAGTGATAAGCCAACTAATAGATTCCATATTAGCCCAAGTTAATGAAGCCATAAACACATGAAAAGAAATACAGCAAAATTAAAATGAAGGACCAAAAATGGGTAGCCTCATATTTACCAAGTTGGCAGACTTTGATTTCTTTAGTGTGCTTCTATGTAAATATACCTGTCAGAAGTAGCAGTGATAATACTATTAGCGTAATCAGTTCGCTCTATGTGGTAACGCTTATGCTACATAAAAATGACAGCAATAAAACACTTCTTTCAAATAAATTAAAGTCACTTTACAGATTTAGGTTTCTAGATGAAATACAATAATGGGTTCATTTTGGACCAGTAAGTGGGTGTTTTGGAACTTGGATAAAATATTGCTAACAATAGCAAGGGAAAAGTCTTTAAGAAAACAGCCAAAAAAACAAAAAAAGAAAAAAAAGAAAAAGAAAACAGCCAAGTATTGAAAGTATTACAAATAATCTTTATCTTTTACTTGAGCTAGTCACAGGGCCAGAAAACAATCTTTTCCTTCAAGTCCAAGTCCTGGGCTAATGAGCCCAAAGTGATGAAGTAGATTAGACTAGGCAGCCATTAATATTACAAGTTACCTTACATATCTACCAAAATGTCTTATCTCTTCTGTCTCCCAAATCCTTTCACAGCTTTGATGCTCAATTTAAGTATTCCTCTTTTTGCTTTGATAATCATATCCTTTCCAAAGGATGAAAACATCACCTGTATGGTACATTCAATCTGCATATTTAGTTCCTACTTCTAGTCCCTCACTTCTCTTAATGGATATTACAAGTCAAGAGCCCATCTCTTCAAACTCAATTGTCCATCTATTTCTACCCAAAGCAAGCTTCAACTCTAGTAATTACATGCCAAACCTGACGGCATTGGAAGTATCAAGGCTCCTCATCTCCAACAGGATAAAATCCCAAATCATTACCATGCCTTACACTTCATTCATGTTCTGAACTTTCACTTTCCTGAGCAAACAATACTTTCTCATGTCCTTTGCCTCTGAACAAAGGTCTCTCTACCTAGAATTCCCTCTCTCTCCTTCTTCACTTAGAAAACTCAATGTTACTTCTGAAAACTCATCAGCCTTCACCATCTCTACGAAACTCCAGGTAGAATTAACGTTTCTCTTACTATTATTCCAAAGCAATCTATACATATCTCTATTATAAAATGTTTTGTTCCAGAGAGCTCTTCTACCGTAAGCTGTTTCCTTTTTTGTATTCCCAGTGCCTGAGTGTCTGATACAAAGATGGCATAATTGTTATGGATTGAACCTCTGTGTTCCCTAAATTTCGTATGCTGAAATCCTAACCCCCAATGAGACAGTATAAGGAGGTGAGACCTTTTGGAGGAAATTAGGTTATGAGGATGGAGCCCTCTCTCTCCTTCCCCACTCCCTTTCTCTGTCTCTCTCTCTCTCTGTTTTCTGCCATGTTAGGACAACAAGGAGAGAGTCGTCTACAAGCCAGGAAGCAGGTCCTCACCAGACAATCAATCTGCTAGTGCCTTGATCTTATCCTATCCTTCAAAACTGTGAGAAAAAATATCTGTTGTTTAAGCAACCCAGTCTATCATAATTTGCTATAGCGGCCTGCCCTAAGACAGTGTTTAATGAATGTCAACTTTACCTTGTACTTTTTACCGCCTAAATATGTCTCAAATCTGTCTATTCCTCTTCAACACCACAACTACTACCACTAATTGCCTATTGTCTGGATTACAAAAACCTCATGATTGGTCTGGACCAATACATTCTTCATAGTGTAGATCTTTTTAAAAGGCAAACCTAATCATCTCTGACCTCCACCTCCTTCTCCAGCCTCCTCTTTCACTACTCTCCCTTTGTATTGTCATCTCACTCAGTGGCTTGCTTATAATCCTTCATTCTTACCATGCTCCCTCCCAGCACAGAGCCTTTTCCCTCTGAAATGTTATTCACCCTCCTCTCAACCTATTTAATTCTCTAGATTCTTTGGCTCTGTGGTTACTTTCCCCTCACGCAACCCTCACCAGTTTAAATCTTCCTGTTAAGAGACCTCAGAGCACCATATACTCTCTTTTATAGCAGTGGAAATTCCACATTCACTTGGATAATTACTTCATAAATGCCTAAGTCCCCCACCAAATTGTAAACTCCTTCGGGACTAAGATCATATATAATTTCTCTCCACAATTGTTTTCCTAGTACTAAGCACATTGCATCTGATATACAGTAGAGGCTCAATAGATATTTACCAAATACATGAGGCACTGATCTCATTTTCACACTAAAACTAAGACTTAACTGTCATTTTTTCACTTCTCCCTATCCTTTCCTTTCTTCACCCAATCACTTGCTACATCTACCTCCTCAGTCTCTTTCAGCAGTATTTTTTCATTCTTCCATTCAGTAATTATTTCAACAAATATTAATATTTATCAGGCATGTTCCATATGCCAAATACTGTCCTCAGTACTGAAGATATTGTGGTAAAGAAACAAACAGCCAAAGTCTTATGTTAGTGTGCCATGGAGAAAGCGGGTAGGGAAGGGAATGAGAGGGAGGGGAAAACAGTTAAGAAGCAAAAGAGAATGGAATATATAGCATGTCAGTGGTAAATGGTAAGGAGAAAGGAAAAAAGCAGGGAAAAGGATATCAAACATTGAGGGATGGTAGCTGAAATTTTGAACAGGGTGGCCAGGGGAAGGTGTCCCTGAAAAGGTAACATCTGAATAAAGACCAGAAGTGAAGAAGTCAGCTATGTGGATATCTGAGGGATGAGTATTTCAGATTTTCTGACTTCATGTGCTACCTACTTTCACCAAGAAGCTCCCCAATTTGCTTATATTATATCTATTGGAAAATTTAGTTGAGACGACTAAATTGCTAGAGGGCATACTAACAAATGAGCACCAGCCAAAAAGAAAAAAAGGCACTTGGAAATATAGAGCCAAGTGGGGATTTAGAGAGGGAGAAATTAAGTCACTTAGAATATCACTGTTATATCGAACAGAGTAATAAAAAATATTCAAAATTACTACCATAAGTCAATCAAGGAAAGTATAACTTAGACGCATATACTCTAAATTGACTAAGTTTACATTTTAGAAAGATAAAATTTTGGCCGGGCACGGCGGCTCACGCCTGTAATCCTAGCACTCTGGGAGGCTGAGGTGGGAGGATCACTCGAGGTCAGGAGTTTGAAACCAGCCTGAGCAACAGCGAGACCCTGTCTCTACTATAAATAGAAAGAAATTAATTGGCCAACTAAAAATATATAGAAAAAATTAGCCGGGCATGGTGGCGCATGCCTGTAGTCCCAGCTACTCAGGAGGCTGAGGCAGAAGGATTGCTTGAGCCCAGGAGTTTGAGGTTGCTGTGA
>CAUYMX010048010.1:0-25743 GCA_963573855.1 Lepilemur septentrionalis
TGTTAGCAGGGCAGAATTCTGTCAAAGAACATTTAATGTAACAGAAACTGGAAAGCAGAGTCCAGTTTCAACATGCAGCTCTGCTCCACATGCACTGTGATTCCCAAAAAGCCTTCATCTATCTGAGCCTCATCTGTAAAAGGGGTTTGAGGTTCCTGTTATATAGCAAAGTCCACAGGGAGCCACTATCTGTCCTGCAGTCATCATGCATCTAGAATGGAGGGAAATTGCCCCACACCAAAGCTAGTAATTAGCCAAAAGTACTCAGGGATCCATTTCTTTCTATCACATAATTTGAATGACACTTTCTGTCTTCTCAACTAAGTGCAGCTAATGCATCAGTCTTCCCCATGAAAAACAAAATATACTGGGCTAAAATCCAGTTTTAACTAAAAGATGATGCATGCACCTCAGAATGGCCCCTGCCTCTACAACAGAGCAGTTTGCCTGTGCTATTATGCAGACTTGAAATGCTCATTGAAGGCTCCCAGGAGACCACGGGGAATTAAATGTAAAGACAACTTTGCTTTTCAGAGACTTTGGAGACCTTTCCTCATTTGGAGTGAGTGTGGAGATGAATTTTAAGCACAAATCTGTGCTTACTGAGTTTGAAGCAAATTGGAATCTTGACCACAAGGAATGAAGGTGGCTAATCTAATTTGAAGACTGCATGCAGGCAAATGAGTGCATGTGAGCTTCTTGGGCCCCTGTCCTGCTATTAGCAAAACCCAAGAGAGAAAGGAATGATAGATTTATCTTCAGGGCAGGATAGGTCCCCGAGGAACGCTGAGAGCTTGCTTCCAGCTCTAAAATGATGTGACTCTATGGGTCTGTGACCCTGTGACCCTTAAAAATTACTTGCTGAAAACAGAAATACACCCTGACAGGTTCACAAGTAATAGTAATAGAAGTTATCCAAGCCACACATTCTTGAGCACCTACCATATGCCATGAAATATTAATCACTTTCTCTCTCTCTCTCTCTCTCTCTCCCCCCACCACCTTTCTCCATATACATAGATATAGATATAATTTGGCACAAAGGATCCATGATGTTAGCATTTTCACCATTCTTAGATGAGGTAATTGAGGTCCAAAGAGTTTAAATATTAAAAATTTGATCTTGATAACCAGCTAATAAATGGAAGAATCAGCATTAAACTTTTGTCATCCAAATCCAAAGTATTTTTGATTGTTTCATCCTTCATGGGCATGTACTAGATATAGCATATTTATAGAAATATAAAATAATAGACTTTCAAGTAAAGTTTGGTCTAAAAGTCCCCTTCTAAACCATCTGAGTGGTTTAATCAGCATAGTCCTTGACTAATGGTGCTAGACATACCTCCAAAAGAAAAGGAAACCTAGAGGCAGTTTCCCATGAAGGCTCACTGTAACAGGTCAGCACTATGCCTTAGAGTATGAGGTGAAAATCTTGGCAGGCCATTTCCTCCTGGGAGTCATTTAGGGTCTTGCTACTCAAAGTGTGGTCCGTGGCCCAGTGGCATTGGCATATTGCAGGAGGTTGTGAGAATTTCAGGCTCTGCCCTAGGCCTGATGAATCAGAATCTGCCTTTTAACAAGGTCCTCTATTGATTCTTAGTTACATTAAATGTTTGAGAAGTACTGACTTAGGGCACTAAAATAGGAATAATATGGATTGTTCACACAATCTAGGAGACATCCATGGATATTCACAAATCTAGGTTCCTGAAGTGCTGTGATTTACATTGATTTCCTTTGCTTTTAAAGGGAACATGGCATATAAGAATATGACTACATTTATTGAACACTAATGCTGTCCTAGGTACTGTACTAAGTAATTTATGTTTATCGTTTTATTTAATTCTTATAACAACTCTATAAAGTGGCCAACCATTATCCTAATTATATCAAGGAGAAACTGAAGTTTATGGAGTTTGGTGAACATGCTCAAAGTCACTCCGCTGGTAAGGCGTGAGGCATTCAAACCAAGGCAGTACGACATGAGGGCTTACACTTGGAATTGATCAGCACACTGCACTGTCTCTCCAGCCCATGCCAAGAAAACATCCAGGAGAGGTCAACAGGGCATTGTGCTTCAGTGAAGTTAGCTAACGCTGTGGTGCTCAGCAACAGCCTCCCTATGCACAAGCGCATCCGCCATTGGTTATCAGGCCTGCAAAGGTAATTTATTGCCAATTAAATTACAATGTTTGTAGATTAATTAAAAAGTAAATTAAGCACAGTGATCAAGCAGTGCTGATAATAATGGGACAAATAGATATCATTTGCCTCCTGTTATGATACACTGACACAGATGCAGCATCACCTGGAATACATTCTTGCCAAAACAAAGAATTTAACCTGGATCAAATCAGAAGACAGACAAAACCAAATTAAGGAGCATTCTCCAAAACAACTTTCCTGTACTCATAGCCATATCAGTTTTATGAAAGGAAAAAAAAAATAAAAAGGCAGGGGAAACTGTGGTAGATTAAAGGAGACTAAATTGACATGCCAACCCCAATGCACTTTGTAACCCTCGACTGAATCCTGAATGAGGTATGCAGAGGCAGGAGCAACTATAAAAGTGATTATTAGAACAATAGGGAATATCTGAATATGGACTTTCCGTATATTAAATTATAGAACTGTATTGGTGTTAAATTGAGCGTGACCATCTTATTCTGGTTTTGTAAAAGAAAGCCCTTGTTCTTAGGAGACACATGCTGAAGGCTTTAGGTTTGAAGAGTCATTTATATGTACAGCTTCCTCTTAACTGGCTCAGAAAAAAGAGAACAACAAGATAAATCAGATGTGGCAAAAGGTTAGTTTGTAAATCTAGATAAAATAAACATGAATTTTCATTGTACTATTCTTTCAATTTCTCTACAGGTTTGAAACTTCAAAATTAATATTCTGGAAAAAACAAATCAGGGATGATTCAAGGTTATTTCCATAAAATAATGCCACTTTTGAGTAAGAGAATCAGGACAGAGTGTGATGCGGAAGAGGATGTAGAGATGAGAGGCTGAGGAGAAATTTATGCTTAGAAGAATGGGAACTGCTAGTAACGTAGGTAAGCTATAGGCAGATGGTTATCTGTTTGTGAATGTTCTCAGCATGCATTTTGCAGTAGGAAAA
The DNA here is from genome assembly GCA_963573855.1 of Lepilemur septentrionalis. NCBI lineage: Eukaryota > Metazoa > Chordata > Mammalia > Primates > Lepilemuridae > Lepilemur > Lepilemur septentrionalis. Next base: position 3,127 of record CAUYMX010048010.1, read on the forward strand.
GGAAGTAGAAATTTGAACTTACAGAGAGATCGGCATTGTTGACTTTGTTGTGGTTTGTCAGCCCTGCTTTGCCATTCCCAGTCAGTAGTTGACACTGCAGTCACAGGATTCACCCCAGCACCCATCATTTCTAACCAATCTCCCTAAGCATCCTCTTGCCTCAGTTCAGAAATGTGCTGGGGAATTCCTGGGGGCCCCTACTCACCTTCTTTGCTGAGGGGTTGGTCCTAGGTGGTCTTGCTTGTCCTGTCTTACTCTCATTCCTAGCCACAGATGACTGGACTAACATTAGACACCTGAACTAAACCAGATCAATCAGCTTTCTCTCCCAGGAATCTCAAACACCGAGAATATGAGTCTAATCTGGAGGAGCTGAGCTGAAAAATCATGTAGAATCACAGCAAAGCATAGCCAAAAGCAAGCCAAAGTCATGAAAGAGCAGAAACCATGAATGTGCAAAGACAGGCGGTCATCTGCAAAAAGAAGACTGGAAGAAGGAATGTGGAGAGCAGAGGGACGGAGTTGAAAGACCCTAGGTGTCCAAAGAGTCAGAAACAGCACAGGGACCTCTTCATCTGAAGGCTCCTGATGCCTCGCTGCTTTTCCATTAAATCTGACTTCATTCCCACCCCACTCCCACTTCCTCTTTTCCTTGAACTTGTTAAACATGAACTAGTTAGGAAAGGTTCAAGTCCTTGAATATGCTCCTTGTTTATCAGCTGGATGTAACTTGGCCCTCTCCACTTTTGGCTGGGGTGGTCCTGCAGCCCAATCCACTTCTCTTCCAGGGCTCTGGACCTTGTCTACTCAGTCCTGCTCTGATGAAGTGGTCGTTCTAAATCCAGCCTCATTTTCACTCCTGCCTTTACTGGACCCAGCCCATTAGATGAGATCCCTTAAGGAACCAGACTTTAATTCATATACTCTCTTAGCATCTGGACATTGATTCACTGGTTTCTCCTTTTTCAGGCAACATCCCCAAATCCCAAACTATTGATCTCAGCCCCCCTGATCCTTTCAACCAATCTGGCTCTGAGCCAGTCCTGCACCTGGGCTCACTTGAATGGCAACATGATTTATTTTACTGTTTCTTTTGTTAATGCATAGATTGGTGGGATGTCTGTTCTGTTTCTAGTATATCGATTTCCTTAGGGATTCTAGAAGGATATATGGACAGGGGCTGCACTATTTATGCTTTCATTTAAAAGTAATACATGTTCATAATAGAATTCTTGGGGGAAAATAGAAAAGAAAAAAGAAGGAAGAAAAAACATTCATAATTCTAAGATACAGAGCTAAGTTCTATTAATACTTGGCTTATTTCCTTTCAGACTTGGTTGAACACAATTCAGTTTATGTACCATAACATAATTTTCAGTCCTCACTATGCATTAAATGGAAAGCATTACCCTGTATTTTAAATGTTCTTTTAAAATATCATTTTAATAGCTGTATCATATTCCATTTTTTATAAAAGATGTAAAAATATGTAAATATAAAAAATAATCTAGTTAAACAAAACCCTACTATTGTATTTGTTGGTTGTTTTCATCATTTGCTAATATAAACCACCCTAGGATAAATATCTCTGTGTGTTTTAGATTCTGTATGCAAAATGACAAACTGCTTCCACAAATGGTTTTACAGTTTGCTCCGTGCTTCCTCCTCTGGTTAAAAGCTCTCCTCTTGTACAGCATCTTCCCCTGCATTGCTGTCCTTGTTATCTCAGGGTTTATAAATTTAATTATGAAAACAATGACAGCTCATATTTATTTCTGTTCTTGAAGACCAGTAAGGTTGAGTTTTTTAATTTGTTGTTTGACTTGATGCAGGGCCATTAAATGAGTAATAAATTTTGTTTCACTGCGTGAAGTTCACTTGTATATTTTTTACATGAGATAGTGTCCTCTGCTATCCAGTGTCTTGGGATTTCAAAAAAGAAAACAAAAAACAACAGCAACTCACCAAGTGAGTAAGACAAAGATCAGCGCCATGCACGTGGTGTTAGTGTCACAGATTTTTGCCAATTCTCTCCAAACTGAGAGCCAAGCTTGAATGGTTCCATGTTTGAATGGGGGAAAAATAAATGAATAATATACAAATGAAGATTATAACTGAAGAAAAAAAATGTGAATGCCTTTGTTGTAAATGACTATTCGCTTTTTGTTGTTGTTGTTGCTATTGTCGTTAATACCGGGTTTCATTTAGGCATTTTTATAATATGGAAGATTTGAAAGGAATTTAAAGGTAAAGAGCTTATATAACATGTAGTTTAAGAGACAGCAGAGCTTATATAACATGTAGTTTAAGAGACAGCAACTTCTATTTCTGAGAGCTCTAGGTAGAATTCTACTGATAACAAAGAGTCTAACCTACAAAGAGTGAATTCTGTCTTAGTTTAGAAAATGTACAGACACAGAAACGCAACAGCACTAGCTGTTCATGTATTTCACAGTTACCCAGTAACTTTCATTCATTAAGTCCTTCTGATGTCTGACCAGCTTCTTTCCTGCTTTAGTTAAGTCTATTTTTCCTCCACGTTCTAGATCAGTATCACTCTTCTTGAGTTTCCAGGAGAGGGAATGGGGCCAATGGGAGTCTAATGATTCAGTTAAAGTTGCATTGAGTTAGAGACTTCAGTTTTACCCCTCTTGAAAACGTCAGGTAATTCCATTGCTGAACTGACCCTAACCTCACCTGATACGGGAAGACTCTCCATCTCCAAACTTGTCACAGGATGTTCGCACTTTATCTTGTGATTGTTAACACAAGAAGTCATTTTGTGTCATTGTGTCATTTTGTGTCAACAATTTTACCTCCGATAGGAGCAGTGATATGCCAGAGGTGGCTTGTTCCAGCTCAGGAAAACCAGTTGTTAAATGATCAGGAATTTCGAGAGCCACTATTACACACAGCCATTTTAAATTAGATAAACTTAAAATTAAATTAAATTGTTTTTAAAAAGTAATAAATGTTTCAAACTCATCACTTCCTAATTATTTTACTATTATCTGTGCTCTTGAGGTGATTTGCATCTATTGTCCTTGTAAGACAGAGATTCCATATGATTATTTGTGCACCATCATACATCTCTTTCCAAGTTGCTTTCAACGATGTCACATTTGTAGCTTGAAATTGGCCATAGCAGGAGTATGTACGCCTTTGCAGTTGGGAAATGCTACAAGTCAGGGCTTTCCCTTCAACTCCTCCCCACCCCAACAGAGAGACAGCCATTGTTAAACAATTGCCGGTGCACCACAGCATAGGATGGGAGAGGGGAGGCTTGATAGCAAGAGCTTGGGTTTCAAAGTCAGAGAAACTTGAGTTCATTTTCTGGCTCTGTCATTTACCAACTCTGTGGCTTTGGGCAAGTTATATAACTTCTCTAAGCCTCAATTTTCTCGTCTATAAAATGGGAAAAGCTCCACAGGTAACAATTTCTCATAATAAATTTTTTAAAAATGAGAAGAGCATTTGCCTCTTGAGATTATTTTATTTTATTTTGAGATGTTGACAATCTAATATATGGCAGGTATTTTTCAAGGTGTACTGTCATGTCAAAAAGTTCAGTAAACGCTATTACTATTTCGCTACTATAATCATTGTAAATTTGGCATCTATGTGTGCAGTATAACACTGAGAGTTTCTCATGTCAGATAAAGTAGGGAAAACTTTTCCCCTTTCTATAGTGGAATAACTATGACAGGGCTATCAGCAACTCAATGATGAATAAGTAAAGAGGAAGGAAAGAGGGAGGGAGGGAGGAGACGAGATTAGACAGGGAGACAGGGACAAACTGTCTGGAAAACCTGGAAAACTGACTGCAAAACCTGTGTGCCACACTTAGCACCAGCACCAGGTTCTCAGGCCAATTGGCAGCTGCTGAAGGTTTTCAAGCAAGAGATTGCCATAATCAGACTTGTGCTTTAGGTAGAATATTTTGGCATCAGCATGGAAATAAAATGGAGAGGCCAAAGCTGATGAGGGAAACTAATTGGGAAGCCACTCTGTGGTCCAAGTGAGAGATTATGGTGGTTTAGAACTAAGGTAGAATAGTGAGAAGGGAAGCAAGATAGTAAGAAAAGTACTAAAGAAACCCCTGGCTATCGAAAAGCTTTGCCTTTCTCCCATCCTCCCTGCAGAGATAAGGAGTAGCTGGAAAAAATGCTTAGAATATTTCAGTCTATCATCGGTTCTGAAAAATAAATTCTTACATTTCTCTGGCTGAATTCTTGATTTAAATGGTAATCATTGGCAGCACTAAAGAGATAACAGTATTTTTGTTGAGCAAAAAATAAGTAAACATAAAATGCCAAATTGGACTATGTTACCTAGATCTCTCTAGAACAGGGGGTTGATAAATCTTTCATGTAAAAAGCCAGATAGTTAATATCTTAGTCTTTGCGAGACATATAGCATCTGACACACTGACTCAATTTTGGGGTTATAGTGTGAAAGCAGACTTTGACAATAGTTAAATGAATGAGAATAACTATTTCCTGATGGAATTTTATTCACGGACACTGATATTTGAATTTCATATAATTTTCAGGTATCGGAAAGTGTTCTTCTTTTTATTTTTCTTTGATAATTTACAAATGGAAAAACCATTCTTAGTTGGCAGGCCCTATGAACACAGGCAGTGGGCTGGAGTGGCCTGTGGGCTCAGTTTGCTGATCTCGAGACCCGAGCATGGAGGGCCTTTGTGTCATCCCTGAAGAGTTCCAACTTTGTGCAAAAGGTCACAGAGAATCATTAAAAGGAGATGGCACTTGAAAGATGGGTAAAACACCAGAACAGACTGAATAGAGTAAACATGTCTGGGAAAAGATGGGACACGCGAACTGCCTCATTCTTGAGGTAAGAAGTCAGATCTGGAGAAGCAAAGTAAAATGGGCCCGGCATTTCCTTTATCCAGCATTGCCTTTGGAGCACTCTGGGATCGACAACTATGTTATGTTACTTCTATCTCTGTCACTAGGACTCTGATTTTGAAATGAATGGGACTTGAAAGAAATTCCTTAATTGGGAATTGAAATGTAAGAGACAGAGAAAATGCTTGCAGAATGTCTAGTGGGCCTAGATGAACTCAATCTTCAAGCCCATGATTATAGGCCAGTATGCTGGAAACCACATAGACGGATCTTTGAGAAAACAGCTCTAGGAGAGGGGCAAGATCTGAGACGAGCAAATTTCACTCTGATTTTCTAAAAAAGTAAGATGCGTATCTTACGAAGATAGGAAGATAGGTTTCCTTGTTAGGAAACCCAATGATGGTCTAGAAGGAAATTCACATGCAGACAATAAAGTAGGAGGATTATCTGTCCAAAAGAAAGAAGTCAGTTCAGGACAGGAACCCAAGACTAAAGCCACAGTAAGCTCATTTCCTTTATTGATATTGTTAGTAGGCGGGCAGTTGAAAAACACAGCACAGATATTTTATGACAGGATTTAGCAAGGCAGATGCAAGATCTCTCCTGGCATCCTTTTAGATTCAGTGGAGAAACATGAGCATTTGATGAAAACCCCTGTGCTGTTTTTGATAGGCATGAGCAAAGTGGCTTTTCTGGTCCCTCCCACGAAATTTTATCCTCTGGGAGGGGAGAAAGAGAGAGGGCAACAGAGGGAGAGAGGAAGAAGAGGAAGGAGAAAAAATATTTATGAAAACATGTGGGACTTTACTGACTGCAAAGATTCCTTTTTGATCAGTAAAGCTAATTGGTTATGATGGTAGCTGCTAAAAGGAGCAAAATGTGAGTCTGTTTCTGCCATGTGAAAAGGTCTCTGCTGGAGACTATGGAATACTAAACCATAAAAAAGATGAATTAATACCTTTTGTGACAAGGTATTAATTGTCACAGGGACCTCTGGATGGAACTAGAAATCATTCTCCTAAGTGAAGTATCTCAAGAATAGAAAAACAAACACCATGTGTACTCACTATTAAATTAGAACTGACTGACGAGCACACATGTGCACAGAGTGAAGTTAAAGTCATTAAAAATCAACCAGGGTTTGGGGGAAGAAGGGAAGGGACAAAAACCTACCTAATGGGTGTAATGGGTACAATGAACACTATTTGGGTGACTGGCATACCTACAGGCAGGACTCAAGCATTACAAAAACAATCCATGTAACCTAAAGCGTTTATATTCCTTTAATATTTTGAAATTAACAGAAAAGAAATTAAGGGCAATTAAGGCAGCCCAGGAGAAGACATAAATTTTTGTTGAGAGATTGATCATGTGCTGACCACCGGTTCCCACTTCCAGGCCTTCTTTGATCAGGGTTAAGGCTACCTCTCCAGAGGGTTGTGGGGCTACTTCATACAGAAAAGATGCCTGAGCGTTTTAGGGTTGTGGGGAGGACATCTTATCTCCCCAGATATTAATGGAGCTGCTGGAACAGCCCAAGTAATCATGGGCAAATCTGTCCACTTTTTCAGATACTCATAAGAAGTGGACTTGCTCATACTCAGAAGTCATCATTGCTGTTAGAAGCTTCCAGAACAGAAGATGGGGAGTTGGGCTGGAAGGAGGCAATGTTAACAGCAGAACAGATTGGCCACGCTTTTAAATTTTTTCCAGTTTGAATGATTTAGACACCAAGAGCAACTCTGCTGCACTCTAATACTTGTTTTTCACCCCTCCTGTCTAGAACAAAGTCTTTTCCTCTTTCTTCGACCCCTCTGACAATTTGTAGCTGGCATTGAGCATTCCGAATGTGCCGTTTTGATTTGGATGATGACAAGATATTTCTTAAAACTGATTTACTTTATGCCGAATACAAAATTGGATTTGCGATGGTTGGAGCAGATGGAAAACCCATGAAAAAATGCCAGAGCAGCCCCATCACAGGCCCAGGGGCTGTCAAATCAGGCTGCTTAAATGAGAGTAGGGTGGTGTCCTAGGGCTCTAACTCAGGCTACAATAAAAGGAAAACTAGCAAGTAGATTCAGAGGTGAACGACTGCCTTTAAAGTGGGGTCTGATTCTGAATTTCTGAATAGTCTGTGTAGAAAAGCTCAAGCAACATCATTTCCCTCAGTTAGCATGTCCCTCCTGCCTCCCAGGTCTCTGACTGCGTTTCTCACACAGTCTCCTCTTCGGCCCCCGTCCTAGCCTGACCCTCCATTTCTCTCTTCTCCATTCCTGGCTTCTTCCTCTTGTCCTTCTCTATCTCTTGTCCCTGCTCACCGTCCTCTGCCTCCCCTGCTTTCATGCTGCCCCTGCTCATTGAGATGTGTTCTGATGGCCAGGACTCCCTTCGATTGATTTTTCTGCTATTATCAAAAACAAACGAACGACGATGATCAGAAACGAAGAGGAAGCTCTCATTCCCCTCCCTCTGACTTCAGACAGCTTGTGGGTGAGTAAGAGGAACCATGGAAACAGAACCTCCAGGCTCTCTCTGGGCCTCAGCTGCTCAAAAAGAGCCTCCCTTGGCCAGTCAACAGCAGCCTAGAGGCCTCCGCTTCTCCCCAACTAGACCCTTCCTGCATTGGATCGAGGGTCCAGGGACCCTAGCGAGGAAAGATGGGAGCTGCCGTTATCCCAGGACAAACCTTTTCTTGTAACTTGGTACCGTTTCACAACCTCTTTCTGCTCCCCTGGTGTAGTCTTTGTTCTGCATTACCTACGCCTGCTAGGTAGACAGTCCACTCAATCTGGGAATGGTCTTTGGTCTTCTCTTCTTTTGGAAAAAGCCCCAGTTCTTTTCCACGGTTCATTGCCTTCTCCATCCTCTGCCATTTTTCTACTCTGAGGCCATTTCCTCATCCCCCCAGCTCTCTACTTCCTTATAATCTAGTCATGATGATATTCTTATAAGTCTATTCCTGGCCTTGGCATACAGTTCTCTTTGGTGGGAGCATCATTTCCACCTGTTTTACTAGCGCACCTGGCTAACTTTTATTTGTCCTTTCACTTTAAGCTTCAATGTTAACTTCTCCAGGAAGTCTTCCTTGATTTCTTCTACCCACATACACCTATATCCTGCCATCCACATGCTTGCACTCTTCCATGCTCACACATAAATATACATCCCAACCACACCCCCCACCAAACACACAGAGAAATCTACATGCCCACACTTATAACCTCTACACATATGCCCAACCACATATACCAGATTAAACCATATGTAATCACCAATATTTGACTTACTTGACTTACAAAACAGTAATTTTATTACATATTCTCAACTTATGTATTCTCCCTCTTCTACCTATAAATATATACCCACGGAGCCTCCAAATACCTCTTCTACTTAGTATTATGTGTAGGAATTGCATAGTAATCCTATCTCCTTTACACTCATCATTTCTGGTGACATGACACATTTATGGTAGCCAGTTGGACGTTAACTTTTCTTAACCTATAGTTGGGAAAGATGTATCTTGATCTTCTGAGGCCCCAAAAGCTTAAAGAGGTTAATAAAAGGACACTTGGAATAAAGTGTCCTTGGTATTTCAATAATTCCATCTCACTGTAGAGCATAATAAATGATAAGCCTATAAGTCAATTTCTAGAGGGTTCTACATAACACTATTTAAAACCAGTATAGAAACTACAGCCTAGAATAGGATAGAAGGAATGCAATTCAGTTCCATAAATATTGAGCACCTATTATGTACCAGTGCTGTGGACTGAATTATGTCTCTCAAAATTCATGTTAAAGGCCTAATCCTCCAATGTAACTGCTTTTGGAGATAAGGTTTATAAGGAGGTTTAGTGAGAGCATAAGGGTGGGGCCTTAATCGCATAGGGATTATATGCCTTTATAAGAGACATCAGAGATATCTCTCTCTCTCTCTCTCTCCCCCCACATGCACAATGAGGAAAGGTCATGTGAGGACATACCAAGAAAACAGCCATCCACAAGCCAGGAAGAGAAGCCTCACCAGAAACCAATCCTGACAGCACCTCGGTCATGGACTTCTAGCCTCTAGAACTGTGTGGAAAAAAATGTCTGTTGTTTAAGCCACTCAGTCCATGGCGTTTTGTTACGGCTGCCTGAACAGACTGATGCAGCCAGGCACACTGTTCCAAGCATGAATGACGGGGCAGTGAGCAGACAGACGAGGTCTCCACGCTCACAGAGCTTACATGCTAGTGGGAAGGCAGCCTGGTGTTTCGCCTCCTCCCATCCAAGGGTAGTAAGTGGGGCTTCTTGCTCTTTCTGGGTGGATATTTTCTAGGTTCTTTTACTCTGAGTTGGTTTGTCAGACTTTTTTCAGTCCTTGTGTAACCTATTCCATGCAGTGCATTTCTTCTTTTGAAAATACTTGAAGTGCTTTCTATTGCCTGGCTGGACCTAAGGAATAAAGTGTGTTTTCCAGTGTGATTCCTGAGGATCACAGTACGATTCTGGTACCACACAAAACATGCAAATGATGCTTTACTCATTCTTGGTGCCTTAATATTCACAATACCACTCTCCCTCCTTCCTCTCCCTAGGAGTCCCGTCCTACAACTTGTCTTTCTGAAGCTCAATAATCCTTCTCTGAAGATAATTAAAATAATGTCATTAAAGCAAATTGAAAATAGTGGATTGGTAACAGACTCCAATTCAAATGTCTCTGGCAAGGACTTTTAAACAAAGGTGGGCTTCAATCTATGCAAGTAACAAAGTGATTTTTTTGAAAGTCCCACTAATTTTCTGGTCTGCTCACTCTTGGTTTGTATAATACTTATTATGAGTATCTGAGCAGGCTCATTTTATGTTCTTATCACTAGAGTTTCTTGGTTTTACACATGGTGCTGACAGATGAAGTCTTCTGTGATTTATAAATAGGACCTCACTGCTTCTTCTTGGAACTATGGTTTTGATCAAAGCTGTGCCTGAGCTCAAGATAAACAAGAATGAGTCTTTCTGGATAGTCATTGTCAAACAGAAGTTGTCAGCAGGAGGTCCCGGGGCTTATTGAAATAAGAAGTAAAATTTTCTTTGGACTACACATGATTTTATTTTTTCATTGGAATGTGTTACCAAAATCAGTTAGACATTTTATATTTAAAAATCTAAATCCCTCTTGTCTATTAAAAGATTGAGAAATTTGGACACAAGTGTTCCTTTTCCTACAAGGTAACAACAGCTTCCTAATTTAGAATAAAGCATGTGCTCTGCAGGTCACTGCAGGGCCCACAGGCTCAATCAATCATCTACTTCACCTGTCTGGACCCTGTAGTCATTTGAGTTCTTGTCCCCATGATGGAATGTGACATGAGGGAGAACTAAGTCTGTGTGGTGTTAAGCAACTGAGATGCTGAGACTTACTTATTAATTACCACAGCATAGCCAGCCTATCTGACTAACACATGTGGCTTTTCTGTTGTCACTGGTACAATCTAGGGGGATGTAAGGACATACTCTTGAGATATGTACCAGTGTACCAGGTTGTATTAGTCATGGTTTTCTAGAGAAACGAACTGATAGGATATATAAGTTTTATTTACTACAAAATATATATACTGTCCAGAAAGTATCCAGCCATTTAATATGAAAATAGTATTAACAATGGCTGGATACTTTCCAGACAGCCCTAGTCTATTACATATAGAATATACACAAATATTTTATACACACACACACACACAGTTGACTGTTTTTGTTTTTGTTTTTGTTTTTTGAGACAGAGTCTCGCTCTGTTTCCTGGGCTAGAGTGCCATGTCGTCAGCCTAGCTCACAGCAACCTTTAACTCTTGGGCTCAAGCGATCCTCCTGCCTCAGCCTCCCGAGTAGCTGGGACTACAGGCATGCACCACCATGCCTGGCTAATTTATTCTATGTATTTTTAGTTGTCCATATAATTTTTTTCTATTTTTAGTAGAGACGGGGTCTCACTCTTGCTCAGGCTAGTCTCAAACTACTGAGCTCAAACAATCCACCTGCCTCGGCCTCCCAGAGTGCTAGGATTACAGACGTGAGCCACCGCGCCCAGCCCGCAGTTGACTTTTGAACAACACAAGTTTGAATTGATGGGTCCACTTACTTGTGGATTGTTTTCAATAAATGTATTGGAAAATTTTTTGGAAATTTTTGACAATTTGAAAAAACTCACAGATAAAACATGTAGCCTAGAAATATCAAAAAAGTTAAGAAAAAGTTAGGTATGTCACGACTGCATAAAATATATGTAGATACTAGTCAATTTTATCATTTACTACCATAAAGTACACACGAATCTATTATAAAAAGTTAAAATTTGTGAAAACTTACACACAAAAACAGTTACAGACTATACATGGCACCATTTGCAGTCAAGAGAAATATAAACCAACCTAAAGATGTAGTATTGAATCATAACTGCATAAAATTAATTGTGGTACATATTGTCCTTCTATAATAACTACCTCCTGTTGCTTCAGCAGTGAGCCCATGTATTGTGTGTATCACTTAAAATGATGTTATAACACTAATCATCTCCAAGTGAGTAGTTTGTCTCTGCGGTAAATTTCATATAGCAGTAAAAAATGATCTTTCCTGGTTCTTGTGTGTTTTTCATTATGATTAGTGCAATACTGTAAACCTTGAATAAAACCATGGGACCCCTACAAAATCCCACTAGTGATGCTCAAAATGCTCCCAAGAAGCAGAGAATAGTCCTGACATTACCAGTAAAACCCCAAAAAGAAACGCTGATTGCTTGATAGGTATTGTGGATGAGATCTGCAGCTGAGGTTACTCACCATTTCAAACAAATGATTTGTCTTGTAAACAGATAACATATACTTATAGTACTGATACAGCATAGTACTGTAAATGTATTTTCTCTTCCTTATGATTTTCTTAATAACATTTTCTTTTCTCTGGATTACTTATTGTAAGAATACAGTATAAAATACATATATACACACAAAAAATATGTACTTATCAATTTTTTATGTTATTGGTAAGGCTTCTAGTCAACGGTAGGCTATTAGTATTTGAGTTTTCAGGAAGTCAAAAATTGTATGTGGATTTTAGACCACACAGGGGGTTGGCATCCCAAACCCTGCATTGTTCAAGGGTCAACTATATACATACGAGAATGGAAAATTTTAAAGAATTCACTTACAAAATTGTTGAGGCTGACAACTCTGCAATCTAATGTTTAAGGCAGGCCAGCAGGATGGAAAGTCACGTAAGAGTTGATATTGCAGTCCTGAGTCTGCAAGCTGGGAGCTCAGGCACAATCTCTGTGTTGCCATCTAGAAGCAGAATCCATTCTTCCTTGAGAACTGTGTCTTTGAGCTTACGGACTTCAACTGATTGGCTGAGGCTGAGCCGCACTGTGAAGGGTAATCAGTTTACAGTAGTCCCCCACCTGCCTCGACTGTCTGCAGCTTCACTTTCCAGGGTTCCAGTTATCTGCAGTCAACTTCCATCTGAAAGTAATAAATGAAAAATTGCAGAAAAAAACAACTGGTAAGTTTTAAAGTGCACACCGTTCTGAGTAGCATGATGAAATCTCCCTCTGCTCATCTCTGTCCCAAAACGTGAATCCTCCCTTTGTCCAGATTATTCATGTTGCATACACCACCCACCCATTGGTCACTTGGTAGCCATGGTGGTATCACAGTGCCTGTGTTCAAGTAACCTTTACTTTACTTAATAATGGCCCCAAAGCACAAGAGTTGTGAGGTTGGCAATACAGATATGCCAAAGAGAAGCCATAAAATTCTTCCTTTAAGTGAAAAAGTGAAAGTTCTCAATAAGGAAAGAAAAAAAAATTGTATGCTGAAGTTGCTAAGATTTATGATAAGAACAAATCTTCTATCCATGAAATTGTAAAGAAGGAAAAAGAAATTCCTGCTAATTTTGCTGCCACACCTCAACTACAAGAGTTATGGCCATGGTGTGTGATAAGTGCTTAATTAAGATGGAAAAAGCATTAAATTTGTGGGTAGAATAACATATTTTGAGAGAGAGAGAGAAAGAGAAAGATCACATTCACGTAACTATTATTACAGTATATTGTTATTAATATAATTGTTCTGTTTTATTATTAGTTTGCTGTTAATTTCTTACCGTGCCTAACGGTGGAATTAAACTTTACCGTAGTTGTGTACGTACAGGAAGAAACAGAGCATGTAGAGTTAATACTAACTTGGTTTTAGGCGTCCACTGGGGGTCTTAGAATGTATCCTCCATGGACAAGAGGGGCTACTGTACCTAAAAATCTATTGATTGTAAATGTTAATCACATCTAAAAAGAATACTTTCACACAAACACCTAGACTAGTGTCTGACCAAACAACTGAACACCATAGCCTAGCCACATTGACACATAAAATTGACCACCACACTGGTTATACACAAAGTCTTAGGATTGTACATCTTCCTGATCCATGAACTTTACTCTTTGGTTAGAAATTTGAAAAATTATCTCTATGTTAAAAGAAATAATCTGCAAGTGAATAGAAATTTCTCTTGGATTTTTAATGCAAGACATAAAAAATTAAAGAAAGCTTCAGAACAGCTCTCCACTCCTAGGCTTTGCCAGTTGCCAGTCGGAGTACTTACTGGAGTGGATACGTTTGCACTGCATTCATCTATATGGTCCATACACCTGGCTTCTCATGCCAGCATCAGCTGCAGGACTCTCTCTGACCTCTAGAGAAGCCCAAGACTCCTGCTGCTTCCCCTGTCTTGGCTCCTCCCCAAGCAAAGAAATATTTTGCTCTGGATCAAGAGGAAATGAAGGTCAAGGACATAATGAAGTTGTATCAGTGGGGGGTGGGGAGAAAAAGAGGAGTAGAGCAGAGAGTCAGCATGAGGAAGAGGAAAGGGTTCCAAGCAGAACTTAGACAGGGGCAGCTGCTCCCTTCTACTTGGAGATCTTGTCCTGGGATTTTTTCCTCTTTCCACGGGAAGTGCCAGGGACTGAGGGAAGCCTCTCAATGCCTGCTTCCGACCCTCCCAACATACTTCCCAACCCCTGCACTTGGAAGGTTGAGTGGAAACCAAGTAGGGGTTCAGAAGAAATTCAAACAAGGAGCAGACCCCAGAAAACAGGTAGAAGAACACTCTGAGGCTAGGTCACTGTGGTGGGGGAACAGATTAATCTATGGCCCAGGTAGCAATAAACAATGAACTTGGCTGCACTGACTTTCCTGTGAAGCTTCCAGGATGGCACCTTTGCTGTTCAGGAAGATGGCTGGCACAGGATTTGCTTGGAAGATGGCACAGTGTAGTGGTTCACGGCACAGACTCAAGCAGACAGGACCAGATTTGGATCCCAAACTCAGCCACTCACTGCCTAGCTGACTTTCAAGGTATTATTTAATCTCTCCAAGCCTTAATTTTTAAAAAACAGTATTTCCTTATCTCACACACACATGCACACAGCACAAAAAAGCAAATGGACACAAGGAAATTTTTGGAGGTGAGGGATGTGTCTATGACCTTAATTGTGGTGATGGTTTCACTGGTGTGTGCACATGTTCAAACTCATCAAGTTGTATGCCTGAAATGTGTGCAGTTTACTGTAGATCAATTATACATCAACAAAACAGCTTTAAAAAATAGTATTTTCTTTTAAGGTTATGATGAGAAAAAAAAGAGATTACTATAGGAAATGCAGATAAATTATAATTAGGTACCACTTTTAGGTTTTTCTTCATTTTGTTCTAGCACTGTAACATGTGTACTTTCTGAATATGAACTCGGTCAATTCTCATAACACACCTAAAAGTTAATTACTTGGGTGATGGTCCTTGTCTGTTGAGAGCCTGTGTATGAATCAGCAAAAGGATTCCTTTTTCCAAAACATTTTACTTCCACCTATTGGAAAATTGTCATATTTTGCTATTTTCATTAGAACAAAACTTCATATCAGCATCTGCTGGGAAACTTGGGTAACAAATAAACAAATCTCTCATGTCTATGGTGTGAAGGGTGCTCCCTTAGATCTGTCGTCATTGTACACTGTACAACTTGCACAACTACACACAGCAGAACTGCTGATACTATTGTTACCCCCTTTTTACAGAGGAGACTGAGGTTCATAGAGATTGAGTAAATTGGCTGCGATTATACCAAGAGGCATCACTGTGCTTCGAGCCAAGGCAACCAGCACAGTGCCACATGTTTAAAACATTAAGCATTAATTGCATAATTACAGTTTTTGTCCTTGTTAGAACTGACTCAAAAAGGAGTTTGTTACAGGATTTTTGCCTTAAAAGGAAAGTTATTCTAATGACAGCATAATGGATAAAGTAAAGGGAGAAGATAATTGCATAACTTGTGTGAATTGGTCCAGTGTTATTAATTGGTTTGTGCAACATAGTTTAGTTTTCAATGTTGTAATGCGGCCTTTTGTGTGTGTTTAAAGCTTTACTAATTATTAAATGCCTTGCATCTGTGACATACTTTATCCACTTCAAAGAATTTCTCCCTTTACTCCTGACAATAGCCCTGGATTGGAAAGGGCACATGGTATCATCCAGATTTCACAGATGTACAAAGAGAGACTCCATCTAGCATGGCCCCCTGTTTATGTGTTCAAGGGCTGGGCAGATTAAGTGTTAAATCTTTTGCTCAGGAACAACAATGAATCCCTCAAGTAAGGGAGGGCCCTGGGCTGCCTGCTGAGTCTTCTTCTCAACCCATTGGACAAAACCCCCAGGGATACAAAGCTAAGAGGCAGCACCGACCCTAGAGAGCTCACACTGGCCAGCTGGCAACCAGACAATGTCACCATGGACAGAAGAGTGCTGAAATGGAAGTACACTGGAGTATACTAGGAAGCAGAATGTCCAAATCCCAGCCCTGCCCCTTACTAAGGCTCTGTGACCTCAGTGGAGTTCCTGGACTGTCCTGTGCTTCAGTTGCCTCATTTGTAAATTTGGGACACAATAACATATCAAGGGGTTAGTTGGAGGAGTAAACAACTTTATATATGCAAGCACGTAGAACGGCACTGACACATAGCCCAGCCCAAGGATATGCATCCCAATGTACACACGTTGCTTCCTCCCTAAGGCAGAAGTGATCAGTCCTTTGGGGTCCACAGAGAAGGCTTCAGAGAGGAAATGACTGTCCTATACAGTCTCCTTAAAAGATTTAAGGAAAATATTCCTTGAAAGAAGAAACCAGAACACATACCATGATGAACTCCTAGTTGGCATTTTTTGAAGTATGGGTGATCTCCATAGGGGAATGAGAATTTGCCAAGGTTACTGACAGACTCATGATTGGGAAATACTAATTTTAAGGATATTTCTGGAACATATAAAACACACTTCCCTTTGATTTTAAATAGGGAATACAAAGCATAACAATCTTTTCTTGATGACTCAGGATCAGCCTTTCGCTTTTAGTGATCTCTTCTCAGTGCACCTAAAAGCTACTTCTATTAGGCTGCTTAAATTTACAGGGCAGTTGGAATCCAAGAGGGACATTTCCGCCCTGACAAATGCTATAACCAGGCAGGGTCAGGGTGCTTTGCCCCTCCATGGTCTGTTCACACCACGTTTTGGCTCTCCAGGTCCTACTGCGATGGTGAAGGAAATCTGGGGCGTCTCCTTGAAACTTTTCCTAACACTGTCCCAGTGTGACGGTCCTCTACTGTGTGGACTTTGGTTTTTTGTGGATATCTATTTCTTTTGTTAGTCTTGGCAAAAGGACTTGGACCTTCTAGAACAATGGGCCCTATGCTAAACCAAAACCAAAACACTGAAGAAACTTAGAAGGGAAATACAGATTACATCAGTATGTCTCCAGGAATGTGCCAATACAAAATAAAGACTCGTTTCTATCAAATAGGTCTCCTACTATGTTTATAAAACAGTTCTGAGAGTTATGGGAAACAAAAGAAGTAAAAGCAACAATTAACATTTCTTTGATGCTTGAGAGTTTGCAAAGCAGTTTCACTTCCAGGATCACTAAACAAGAGCCTCCCAAATATCAAGGGGTCTAGAACAACTTAGGTGGAGATCCTGGGACTCCACCATTTTGGTTTTAAAATGTGTTCTTTTTCCTATGACACTATCTCACCTGGTTATAAACCACTCTGTTCCTCATCCAGGTCACATGGAGAACCTGTACTCACCACAAAATTAACAACAAGCTTGTTGTTAAGATGCTGAATGAGGCTCTCCCGAGCCCTGCAGATATTCAGAGGAAGGGGATGCTCTGAACTGGGCTGTTAGAGCAACCTTGAGACAGGTGTCCGCTGAGTAAGGGCTGACTGTAGAAATTGCATGAACAGGGGTTGGAAATAGAAATAAGCCATGCTTCTTTTTCGTTCTCTTTTTTTCCAAGTGCCTTTTCCCCCCTCTTCATCTCCTTCTGTATTTCCTCTACTTCCTTTCCTCTACAATGACCAGTGTTGGGTTTTTGTTTTGTTTTGTTTTTATTTTTTTGTCATTTTCTCCAAGAATTAGAAGAAGAAAGGGAAATTGGCTGAGGACGGGGGACAAACCAAAAAGAAAACTAGGTAACATTTCCCCGTTTAGTCCCAGCTTACCTGTAGGTTGAACCATATGATGTTGATAGTATTCAATCTTTTAAAAAAATAATTTTACCTTTAAATACAACAATTTCATATGATTCAACCTAAATATATGAGAAGGTTAATGAAAACATTTTTGGGTAAAGCCCAGTAAAATCTGGGATCAGGCTTTGTCAGATCAGTCTGGGATCTGGCGCCACCTCCCAGACGGCCTCATGACACCAGCTATAAGAATCCCCATGCTATAGCCTGTCTTGGGTACCACTGTCTCATCCCTGGTCCTTTTACAGGCGTCGTTAAGACAGAGCCGCACAAGACCCTGGGAGGCAGGAAGTCTTGTTATCTCCTCTTGACTGCTGGGAAGCCAAGGGCTCCTCAGGGAAAGCACAGACCTGGGTTTGAAGGGTTTGAATCCAGAACTCCCCTATCTTGGCTAAGTGACCTTAGGCAAGGTGTTTAACTTATCTCTGCCCTAGGTTCCCATGTAAGGAATAGGATAATTACACATATCATATCACAACCCTGCATCATTAAATGGGAACCTATATGCAAAGCATTTCATCACAGTTCCTGGTTCAGAGAGAGCAATAAATGGTAGCTGTTTTAAAACATGTTATGAATTATAACATACCATGGTACAGGGGAGAGAAGACTTTCTTTTTGTTCTATCCTTGAGGGTTTGATAATTGAGCCTTTGTAATACAGTGACAACAGGCAGATTAACAGGAGAAAAAGCATATATATTTATCATGTGCACTGGGCATCACAGGAAAAAAAGGGAATACTCAAAAAAAAAAGAGGTGCTTAAATACCCTCTTCATAGAGGAGAGGGGGTGTAAGCAACTTAGGGGAAAGTAAATGATTTATTTTTATTTTTATTTTTTTTATTGCAGCATATTATGGGGGTACAAATGTTAAGGTTATGCACATTGCCCTTGCCTCCCTCCCCCCTCCAGTCAGAGCCTCAAGCCTGACCATCCCCCAGACGGTGCACATCGCACTCATTATGTATGTGTATACCCATCTCCTCCTCCCCACTCCCATCTGCCCAACACCCGGTAAATGTTTTTCCTGTGTGTCCACTTAGGTGTTGATCAGCTAATACCAATTGCCTGGTGAGTACATGTGGTGCCTGTCCATCCATTCTTGGGATACTTCACTTAGTAGAATGGATTTAAGCTCCATCCAGGAAAATACAAGGGGTGCTATATCACCGTTGCTTCTTATAGCTGAATAGTACTCCATGGTATACATATACCACATTTTATTAATCCACTCGTGTATTGATGGGCACTTGGGTTATTTCCACACTTTGCAATTGTGAATTGTGCTGCTATAAACATTCGAGTGCAAGTGTCTTTTTTATAGAGTGTCTTTTGTTCTTTTGGGTAGATGCCCAGTAGTGGGATTGCTGGATCAAACGGTAGATCTACTTGTATTGCTTTCAGGTATCTCCATATTGCTTTCCACAGGGGTTGCACTAGTTTGCAGTCCCACTGGCAGTGTAGGAGTGTCCCTGTCTCTTCGCACCCACACCAACATTTATTGTTTTGTAACTTTTTGATAAAGGCCCTTCTCACTGGAGATAAGTGATATCTCGTTGCGGTTTTGATTTGCATTTCCCTGATGATTAGAGATGTTGAGCATTTTTTCATATGTTTCTTTGCCATTCTTCTGTCTTCTTTTGAAAAGCATTTGACAAAATTCAACACTCTTATGATAAGAACGCTTAACAAAATAGGCATAGATGGGGCTTACCTAAAAATGATACAAGCTGTATATGAGAAACCCACAGCCAACATCCTACTGAATGGGGAAAAATTGAAAGCTTTCCCACTTAGAACTGGAACAAGGCAAGGTTGCCCACTATCTCCACTTCTATTCAACATAGTGTTGGATAGTCCTTGCCATAGCAATCAGACAAGAGAGCGGAATAAAGGGTGTCCAGATGGGGGCAGAAGAGATCAAACTCTCACTCTTTGCTGATGATATATCTAGAAAACCCCAAAGATTCAACCAAGAGACTCCTTGAATTGATAAATGAATTTAGTAAAGTCTCAGGATACAAAATCAATACACACAAATCAGAGGCATTCATATATGCCAACAACAGTGAAACTGAGAACCAAATCAAAGACTCAATTCCCTTCAAAATAGCAACAAGGAAAATAAAGTACGTAGGAATATAGTTAACTAAAGAGGTAAAAGACCTCTACAGGGAGAACTATGAAACACTGAGAAAGCAAATAGCAGATGATGTAAACAGGTGGAAGACCATATCATGCTTGTCGGTCAGCAGAACCAACATTGTTACAATGTCTGTATTACCCAAAGTGATCTATGGAGTCAATGCAATTCCTATTAAAATACCGTCATCATTTTTCACAGATATACAAAAAATAACTATGCTTCATATTGGAACCAGAGAAGACCCTGTATAGCAAAAGCAATCCTACGCAATAAAAGCAAAATGGGAGGTATCAATTCACCAGACCTCAAATTATACTACAAGGCTATAGTAATTGAAACAGCTTGGCAGTAAGTGTTCCTGATGGAGTGATGGAATGCTTTATGGCTCCACAGAAAAGATAGAAAATAATCACATATAGAAATTACACAGATTCTTCATGTGCAAAGAGGACAGACGCCTTTCCCAGGCAACACAATGGACTCTGTTTTAACTTAGAGGAATTCTGTATTTTAAATTTCCTAATTATCTCTAGTTCTCTGGTGTCTTTTTATGTTCATCTCCAGCTACATGTGTATCTCAGCACTTCTCCTCTTCTTTTCCTGTGTTATGCCTTACAGCTTTCTCACTGTCCTCCCCACCCCATGTCATTTCACATAGTACATTTTAGGTTGTAAAGAGAAGTTTAACTTTTTTTAGTGTGGTGAAAATTGTATCTGGAGATTTTGAAAGCATTTATGAGGGCTGTCTGGAAAGTATGCAGACATTTTATATGAAAAATATGAAGAAAAGGCTTGATACTTTGCTGATAGCCCAAATGAAACATTGTGATGACTTCACTGAGATGAGAATAATACAGTGTCCATTGTCTAGAGGGTGAAATCAGACTGTTAGTATTGTTTGCCTTTGTGAAAGAAAAATGTTATTAGATTCTAACCTAAAGTGTGGTAAATATTCAATTAGTTGGACTTGGGAGCAACATTAATAAGAGTGGGCCTTAACCTATTGTAAATAATATGGAAAGGAATGCATCAGAATGTGGAAATTTCTTAAGATTAAATGTCTCTTTGAAATAAAATCTTCACGAGAGTTAATAGTAAATTTTGAATTGTTTTTTTTAATGAAATACTTATGGCACAACTTATGTGTGTACGTAGAATATTCTATTTTTGAGTGGACATATTAACTGTTGGACAGTAATTGAGTGACATGTGGATATAAAATTTGGAATGATCTTTCTTTTCTAGATTGATACTGCAATCTTGGGGAATTTCTCACTCATTATATCTTTATTTTGAAGGGAACAGTTTTCCATCTTCTGTTTTTATTCTTATTTACCTATCTGGGGCCAACTCCAGTTTATTCTCTATAGAAAAATCTGAGAGATTATGTCAGGTTTTGGATTGAAACATTCCATAATTGACTTTGGATGCTAACTTCTTTTTCATGTCCACCGTGTGGCCAAAGATGGAATATGAGCACCACCTGGCAGTTTAGTATTTTTTGTGTCATCACCATGAGCACCAGATACTCTTAAGTGCCCTGAGGTTAAAGTAAAAGTCCTAATGTAAATTGGCCACTGCCATATTCTGTGCTAGGTCCTTCACGTGCTGGTAAATTTCAGAGTTCCTATGCCTGTGATTGACAAGCGGAATACCAAAAGCATGACAAAATTTACATATTTGTCATGCAGTTTAACTAAGCTCATGACAAAGACACTCAATATTTGGAAACTTATGTTCTACCATGGTATTTTAAATTTTTTCATAAGTATATTTAAGTTGATAAAAATTCTATGTATTTATCATGTAAAACATGAAGTATTGAAGCACATAGACATTGTCAAATGCTTAATTGTAGCTAATTAGCAATTGCTTTACCTCACAGTTATCTTTTTTGTCGTGAGAACATTTAACATCCATTGTGTTAGAATTTTTGAAAGATACAGTGGATCATTAATGATAGTCAGGAGGCTGTATAAGGAGATCACTCGGACTTATTCCTCCTATCCAACTGTAAATATGTATCCTTTGACAGACATCTTCCCAAAGCCCTTTCCCTCCTCAGAACCCTAGTCTCTAGTAATACCATTGTAATCTCCATTTCAATGTGACAAACTTATTTAGATTCCACATACGGGTAAGATCATAGAGTGCTTATGTTTTGGTACATGGCTCAAATAAATTAACAATGTCCTCCAGGTTCACCCATGTGAGGGAAACTGGCAAGGTTCTCTATTTTTATGGCTAAATTGTATTCCATTCTCTTTATATACCATATTTTCTTAGTCCATTTATTCAATGATGGATACTTAGGTTGATATCATATCTCAGTTGTCGTGAATAGGGCTGCAATAAACATGGAATGCAGATGTTTCTTCAATATACTGATTTCATATTTTTTGTATACACACCCAATAGTGTGACTGATGTATTATGCGATAGTTTTACTTTAAAATTTTTGAGTGTGTCTATACTGTTTTCCATCATGTGTGTACTGATTTACATTCACACCAACAGCATGAAAACATTCTCTTGCCGCCACATCTTTTCCAACACTATGATCTTTTGTGTTTTTCGTAGTAGTTGTTCTAACGAGAGAGAGTTGATATAGTGGTTTAGATTTGCTTTTCTCTGATGATCATTGATGTAGAGCAATTTTTCTTATATCAGTTGGTCATTTGTATATGTGCTCTTAGTTAAGAAATGTCTAGCTAGGTCTTTTGCCTGTGTAAAATAGTTGTTAGATTTTTATTTTATAGCTGACTTTCTGATGTTCTGGAAATTGATCCCTTTTCGGGTGTATAATTTACAAATATTTTCTGCTATTTCTGCATTGTGTCATCATTCTGTTGATTGTATCTGTTTCTGTGTAGAAATGTTTGAATTGAATTAACCCCATTTGTCTATTTTGACTTTTATTGCCTCACATGTCGAGGTTAAATAGAAAAAAATTATTGCTCAGACCAATTTCATGAAGATATCACCCTATGT
>CAUYMX010048012.1:0-26150 GCA_963573855.1 Lepilemur septentrionalis
AAAGGCATCCAGAGTGGAAATGAAGAAGTAAAACTATCTCTATTTGTAAATGATATACCTCGTATGTAGCAAATCCTAAGATATATACTAAAAAACTATTAGAACATGAGCTAAAGTTGCAGGATACAAGATCAATATACAAAAATCAATTGTTTTTCTATGCACTAATAATGAACAATCTGAAAGTGATATTAAGAAAATTCCATTTAAAAAAAGAAAATCATTCCATTTACAATAGCATTAATAATAAAATACTTGGGAATAAGTTTAACAAAGGGCAAAATCTGCACTCTGAAAAGTATAAACATAATTGAAATTAAACACAATTCCTACCAAAATACCAGCTGCTTTTTTTTTTTTTTTACAGAAATTGACAAGCTGATCCTAACACTCACACGGCAACACAAGGGACCCACAATAGCCAAAACTGTCTTGAAAAAGGAGAACAAAGGTGGACTCACATTTCCTGATTCCAAAACTGACCACAAAGGTACAGCAGACAAGACTTGGCGGTACTGGCACACGGATAGACACGTAGACCAGTCAAAGAGGAAAGAGAGTTCAGAAATAAACCCTCCCATTTACGGTCAGCTGGCTAATTAGACAAGAAGGCCGTGGCAATTCAATGGGAGAGAACAAAACACGTGTGTGCTGGGACAGCTGTGTAGTCACACGCAAAGGATGAAATTGGATCCTTACCTCGAAGCCTATACAAACTTAACTCACAATAGATCAATGACCTAAACATAAGAGATGAAGTTATAAAAATCTTAGAAGAAAACACAGAACTAAATCTTCATGACTTTGGGCTAAGAAATGGTTTCTTAGATATGACACCTAAAGCATAAGCAACAAAAGAAAAAAACGGGCTTTATCAACACTGAAAACTTTTGTGCTTCAAAGGATACCATCAAGAAAGTGAAAAGACAACCCATAGAATGGGAGAAAATTTTTGCAAATCATATTATCTGGTAAGGGACTGTTATCCAGAATACATAAAGAACTCTTATAATCCAATAATAAAAAAGTAAAAGATAATGTATATCTATTATGCATCAATAAACAGAAGATACATAAATGGCCAATAAGCCCATGAAGAGACGCTCAACATCATCGGTCATTATGCGTATACAAATCAAAACCTCAATGAGACACAGCTCACACCCACTGGGATGGCTAGAATCAAAAAGACGGGCGATAGAAGTGTTGGCAAGGACATGGAGCACTGGGGACCCTCACACGCTGCTGGCGGCAATGTCAGATGGTGGAGCTGCCCAGCCAGCTCCACAGCCTCCCCCACCTCTGCGGACAGCTCCTCCACCCTCTGGTTGCTCGGGCCAGAAACCCTGGGGTCTCCCCGATTGCCCTCTGTCACACACACTCCACTCATGACGCATCAGCAAGTCCCACTGAATCTCCTGTAAGATGAATGCTGAACACATCACCACTCCTGCCACCACCGCCCTGGTCCAGGCCATCGCTCCCCTCACTGGACTCCTGAGTCCTTGATCTGGCCCGCATGGACCATTCTCCACACAGCAGCCAGAGGGGAGTTTTTAGAAATGCAAGTCAGTTCCTGCCATACCTTTGCTCCAAACCCCTCGGCGGCTTCCTACCGTAAGATTTCCCATCACACTCAACAAAAATGTCCAGCACCTCACTGCGGCCTGCAAGGCCCACACGCGCCGGCCTCCGGCTGCCTCCTTGCCTCCCTTTACACACCTCCCCCACTCATGGCTCCAGCCATGTGGCCCCTGGCTGTCCTTCAGCCACATGTCACTTGCACCTCAGGACCTCACCACTGGCTGTTTCCTTTGCCACGATGCTCTTATCCAAGCTCACCCATCACAGTTTTTGAACTTCGTGGAGGCCCTCCCTGACCGCAGCTTCTGTGTCTGCTTCTGAGGTCCCTTCAGCACCTCTGTGCTCCCCATAGTTATACACTGATCTGATCGTCATCTCCCCACTGGAACGCACCTCTCACGTGATCAGGGACTTTGTCTTGTTCACTTACACATTTGCAGCACCTGGGAGAGCTCCTGGGACACGGCTGAATCCTGATTTTATAGATGAGGAAGCTGAAGCTCAGAGGGACAAAGCAGCTTGGCGAATCGGAGGCAGAAGGAGGACCCAGCCTCAGGCTCCAGAGCCCAGGCCTTCACCACATCTCGGCACTTTGTCATTTCTTCTTAGAAGGGAAATCACAGACCTGCCCCAGTCACCCAGAGCACGGAGGCTGGGCATGACTCCTGGCAGAGACTATCCAGTCCACCTGCCCCCATCAGAATGGAACTATGACCCAGGATTAAAAAACACCTCCAAAGCAGCCCAGGGTCACCTTGGAAAGAATTTGACATGGAACCTGCAGCGCTGACCTGGAGGATCCCTGTGCCCACCGTGTCCCTACTTCCTGCCCTCCCCTGAGCCCTGACCCCCACCCCACCTTCTAAGCTCACCAGCCCCGAGGCTCACCTGCCTTGGAACGCACGGCCAACGTGCTGCCAAAAAGCACAGCTCTCCGAACCAGGGCAGGGCCCCAGCAGGCCCTCCCATCCCACACCCAATGCCAGCTTTGCCCCTTTAACAGAGCCCAGTCAAGTGACTAGGGAGAAAAAAATGACAAGTATGCAGGCGCTTAGAAAAGGCAAGCTGGCCCCTGACTGGGGGCGGGAGACAGACAATGGGCGCTCAGGACGGATCCGCACCAGCAGAGCTGGAAGCCCAGCTTGGGCTTGAGCCAGCACTCCCCCAGGCCGATCCAATACTACAGGGAGCACGCGGTTCGGAGAAGGCTCCAAAGTCTGCCAAGAATCACTCTTGCTATTTGAGGAGCTAAGGTGAAGACTTTCAAAGGCCCTTTCCTGAGTTCGCAAGGCAGTTCGATGCGTTTCCTGAACTGCCAGGGTGCGCCCCTGTTGGCCATGTGGGATCACAGTTGGGTCAGTGGTAGTGGATGGAAAAGAACAGAGAAGAGGAGCGTGGAGAGGCTGAAGCCCTGAAGGCTGACCTGTGGCGCCAGGGCATCTCACAGACCTGGCTGGGCAAATCCCAGGGAGCCCCTCGCCCTCTTCTAGGAAATTCTGGAGAAGCTGAGTGCTGCACTGGTCCTTAATGCACATACCAGGGGACAGGCCAGTCCCAGGCCACATGGATGAAATGTGGCAGACACAGGCCTGTGGCACTGATCTGTGGACCCTGCTCCCCCTGACAGCTGCCTCACTAGACCTTCTGACGTGGGTGGGCTCTGCTTTCACAGCCTCCATTCCACCGAAGCACCCAGGTGCAAGAGGGGCAAGCTGACCTCCCACCCCAAGAACTTTTCAAGCTCTGGGATCCTGTAAAGTCCTGCTCAGAGCTGGGTGCCCAAAGGCGGCCAGGGAGAAAGAAAACAGACCTGAGAGCAAACCCTATCCCCCCAATTTTTTTTTTTTTTTTGAGACAGAGTTTCACTTTATTGCCTGGGCTAGAGTGCCGTAGCGTCAGCCTAGCTCACAGCAACCTCAAACTCCTGGGCTCAAGCGATCCTCCTGCCTCAACCTCCCAAGTAGCTGGGACTACAGGCATGCACCACCATGCCCGGCTAATCTTTTTGTATATATATTTAGTTGGCCAATTAATTTCTCTCCATTTAGTAGAGACAGGGTCTCGCTCCTGCTCAGGCTGGCTTCAAACTCCTGACCTTGAGCGATCCACCCGCCTCGGCCTCCCAAAGTGCTAGGATTACAGGCGTGAGCCACCGCGCCCGGTCCTACCCCCAAAATTGATGAGGATACAAAAAGCCTGGCTCAACTCCCAAACTACAGGCCCTCAAAGC
Source organism: Lepilemur septentrionalis (assembly GCA_963573855.1). Lineage (NCBI taxonomy): Eukaryota > Metazoa > Chordata > Mammalia > Primates > Lepilemuridae > Lepilemur > Lepilemur septentrionalis. The sequence goes on from CAUYMX010048012.1 coordinate 3,815, forward strand.
CCCACGGATCAGGCAGGGCACAGCCCCATACTATGTCACTGGAGAAAACAGGACTCCTAGGAGTGGCAGCAGCCACAGATGGACACTCTCCAACCATCCAATCAGGAGCTGGGGCTCCTGCAAGCCCAGCCCCCCATAACCAAGCGCCCTGAGACAGGAACAGGGAGCCCCTGCTACACCATCCTGCAGGACCCCTTGCTACTAGAACTTACCAGGACAGTGTCACACATTCTGGGGTCAGGTATCCCATGGCCTCCTGAACTAAGGGGCTTACACCTTCCTAATAAGGGTAAGCTAGTAGAGCCTGGAAACTCAGAAATACAACCCTGAAACCCCAGAGTCCCCAAATTACCATGGCTGATGGAGGAAACCCCCTTTGCAAGTCACCGTGAGTGTAGGGAGTTAACTCTGGCTAAATGCTTCAAAATCGTCCAGGGACTGCCACCTGCCAAGCCGGGGCCCATCCTCAACGCACACAGTAGACCAGGCCAAGGAAGAAACATGACCACATGTCCCCAAGCGTCCAGGGTGATTCCCATTCTGGATGCCCTATCCCCTTCTCTGGCTGTATGATTTTGGTTGCGGTACCTCCTCCTCCCCCATGAGCTCATCATCTTGCTGTCAATACCAACTGGCAACTGCCACCCAGCTACCAAACTGCAATGGCTTAGCTACAGCTCTGGGGAAATGCTGCCTGGAAAAACAGGTCCCAGATGTTCCTCCAAAGGGAAGAGTTTCTAAAGGGGATAAGGTTCAGTGCCACCCTGGACTGGGCCTCCTCATAGACAAACCAAGACCTGCTGGGTGGCAAATGCTGTTTTTAGCGGCCAGGGCTGAGTGTTGAATACATCTCGGCTCTGATGCCCCGGAGTTCCCAGGGGATGGCTTTTACCCTGAGACAGTACATTCTGGTTGCTATGGGGATAGAGACCACTATCCACCAAGGCCTCAGCAGCCAAAGCAGCACCAGGCTCAACAGCGCCTCGTGGGCTCTGGGCTGACAACCACCACTACGGGCACCAGAAGCCACTGGGAGGCAGGGCCATGTCACCCAGTGCTGTTTGCACAGGGCTGGGACTCCGAGCCGCAGAGCCATCTCCTGGCAGAGGCGTTGGACCTCCTGGGCCAGCCATCGGGAGCTCAGAAGGCAGCTGAAGGGCCTCCCCAGGCTTGGGCTCTCTGGGTGTACCCCAGCAGCAAGGTCTAGCAGCAAGGGCCTCGGTCTGACCCTGACTAGCTGTGTATCCCGTGGGAAGTCTCTGCACCTCCAGCCTCAGTTTACTCATGCAAAGCATGAACAGCTTTCCCACTGACCTAGCTGGCCATAAGATAACACCCACAGCATAAATCCTCAGAAACATCTTGTGGGGTCACAACCTGGGGATCTGGTAGACTCACTCTGTTCTAATCCCAGAGGCACTTCCCACACCCACCTACCTGGCCCTATTCGCACCCTCCCATTCCCCTGAGCCACACACACACACACGCAACCTTTGTGGTATGTTTTCCCAGGTGAGATATTCATTCAAATTCTCCTCACTTGAATTCTTTGGTTCCCCAAAATGTCAGCTCTCCTAGACCAGTGAGATTGATTGTGCCAAGAAGGGACAGAGGTGACCAAGTCTGCATCTAAAGTCCTGGCATATTCTCAAATTTTACTGGGCATCAGAATCGCATCACCTTGGGGGCCTGTTTAAAATGCGGATCCCCGGGCTTGTCTGGAAGGCACTCTGACTGCCAGGAGGGGCCCGGGAGTCTGCATTATCACCTGGTACCCTCGGTGATCCGGTGTGCAGTCTGGGGACACACTGAGAACCTGACGCTACAGGCTGTCCCACCCTGCACCGCTGTCCCTCCTTGGCCAGCATTTGGAAAGAGCCGACAACACTCTTCTTCCTCACGCATTCTTCCAGGTCAGTGCAAACAAATCCGTTTCTCTGTGGCTTCCTAGGTGGTGTCCCCTCCCTAAGAATCCTCACACTTGGATATGTGTGTCCAGAGCTCTTTATGCCTTAGTTTCCACGTCTGTCCGTCCTGCTGGACCAGCAGCCCGAGGCCAGGGCCGCCTCGTGGCAACACGCGCAGCACACAGCAACGATGACCTGATGAGAGCACAACTGTCCCACCGCTGGAGCGACGGCCCCTCAGCGCCCCGTCCACGACAGGGTCCGCCTCTTACCAGGGTGCCAGGAGGTTAACGCAGAGTCGTACGAGGGGCTTCTGTGAGGCCTGTTGGGCTTTTGTTCTCAGTTCGGAACAACAGAGCCCGTCACGCTGGGTGCAGAAGGGTCGAGCAACCTGTCACAGAGCCCGAGCCAGAACACTGACGGAGCGGCCGCCTGCGTTTCTGCACATTCCGCGGACTGTCTTGGGACTTCTTCCTTTCTCCGTGACACGAGTTATGTACCAAATCCTCCCGGTTGATTTGTTTGATTCAATATAGAGGTGATTTTTGGTTCCAATTTTGTTATTAGGTTACAAGTAATTCTCATGTGTTGATTAAAGTTGAAAAAGATTAGCTTCCCATCCCATAGACCGGAACTCTCCCTGGGCCTGGCTGTAATTTCAGCGCAGAGACTGTTATCGCCGGAGCCTCTGGGACAGGCCTCGAAGCCACACATGGGGAGAGCTAGGGGACGTGGGAACCTGGCCGGGCATCCGAGCAGCACTGGTGCCGGGACACGGGAGGAGCCACTCGGTCTGCGCATTAGCCCAGTAAACACCTGCTCTGAGCCAGAAGCTGGACTGGGGGCTGGAAAGTGTGGCCGTGACCACAGCACAGACCCTGGACCCAAGGAGTTCCACAGGGTAAAAGATTGGCAGGAGCTCAGGGCATCTGCTGACCCTGGCAGGGTTTAAGAGGGCTTCATGCAAGAAGTGAAAGGAGAGGCTGGAAGGCCACAGGGGAGGATTCCAGAGAGAACTTTCCACACTGGGCTGTGAAATGGAGACGGCCGTGCCAGCACCCTTACCCGCAGGGCTGCGGAGAGGGTCAAGGGGCAGTGAGCGGAGGCCGTGTCCGCCGTGAAGCGCTGTGCAAAGAGAAGGACGCTGCCGCAGAGCCTGGCTCCCTGCCGTGACCACAGCTATTTTAATAAGGCTCCCAGTGTAACCCTGAGACCAAGTGACCTATTTCGGGTTGTCTGGCAGCAAACCCTGAACCAGCAGCCTCAGCTTCCAAAGGGGAAAGTCAGCAGAGCCCTGAGAAAGCCCAGCTGGCCACAGTTGGGGGAACCTTCCCTGGAAAGTCTCTTGGAAAAAGATTGTGATCCGATGGAGGCTGGAACACGCCTGAGGAATCGCCGTGCCCAGCACGCAGCTCCCAGCGGCGAGAAGAAAGGCAGAGGCAGCCCAGGGCATGTCTCCGGGAGGCCCCCGGCAGTGAAAGGACCAGGAGCTCCCTTGACAAAATGAGCCATGTCTAGGCGGGGTCCCTCACAGCCCCAGGACACCTCAGTAAGGGCCGATCCAAGGCCCTGCATGAGGATGACAGTTCTGTAGGCAACCGGCTCAGGGTGGCCTTTGCAAAGCACCATCGGGGCCTGGAATTGGCACTTGCTGCCCCCTAGCCCTGGTGCAGTGCTCAGGCAGGAAGAGATCCAAGCTGAAAAAGAACCAGCACATTCAAAGACACCCGCAGGCGGGAGGCCCAGGATAAATGGTAGCAGAAAGCTCTTTCCCACTTGCTCTGCCCACTTCTGAAATACCACACAGCTGCCTAAATGCACCCGTTCCCCAGATAAACACTGTACTGCTTACAAAAGCACAAGGCCAGTAAGTCACTCCTAGAATTTATCTTAAAATAAATGATGAAGATTTACACGCAATGATGTTCGATGTTCGGTGTTCACCACACTCTGGGCCGACGCTGACTGGCTCTATGGCCTTGAGCTCCTTAACATCTCTGTTTTCTCAACTTGACCTACCTCACAGGGCTCGGATGAGGATTCACTGCAATAATCCTGTGTCTTACTTGGCAAACTATCTTGGCTTGATGAATGTTTGCCATTATCTTATGACTAATGGTGAAAATGAGAAATGAACGTCCAACAGGAAGGGACTGGTCGATAAATCATGGCACAGACATATGCCTGCATATTATGCAATTGCTAAAACGTTTTCTTGAAAAACATTAAGAGCACAGTAAAATTGTCATAAGTAAAAAAAAAAAAAGGGTGTTAAAATCGGTATACTGTATGTTAAAATGTTTATACTGTATAGTCCCAACTTGGTGATACAAATACACGCATATTTTTAAAAGGCACCCGCCTGTAGTCCCAGCTACTTGGGAGGCTGAGGCCAGAGGACTGCTTGAGCCTGGGAGTTAGAGACCAGCCTGGACAATGCAGTGAGACCCTGTCTCAAAAAAAAAATGCAGGCCAGGCATAGTGGCTCACAGCTGTAATCCTAGCACCCTGGGAGGCTGAGGTGGGAGGACTGCTTAAGGCCAGGATTGTTACATCGCTAGCTTGAGCAAGAGTGAGACCCCATCTCTATAAAAAACAGAAAAAATTAACCGGGCGTGGTAGTGTGTGCCTGTAGTCCCAGCTACTTGGGAGGCTGAGGCAGGAGGACTGCTTGAGCCCAGGAGTTTGAGGTTGCAGTGAGCTATGATGCCACTGCACTCTACCCCAGAGGACAGAGTGAGACTCCGTCTCAAATAAATAATAAAAAAAAAAAATGCTGGCCGGGCGTGGTGGCTCACGCCTGTAATCCTAGCACTCTGGGAGGCCGAGGCGGGTGGATCGCTCAAGGTCAGTAGTTCAAGACCAGCCTGAGCAAGAGCGAGACTCTGTGTCTACTACTAAAAATAGAAAGAAATTAATTGGCCAACTAAAAATATATAGAAAAAATTAGCCGGGCATGGTGGCGCATGCCTGTAGTTCCAGCTACTCAGGAGGCTGAGGCAGAAGGATTGCCTGAGCCCAGGAGTTTGAGGTTGTTGTGAGTTAGGCTGACGCCACGGCACTCTAGCCTGGGCAACAAAGCGAGACTCTGTCTCAAAAAAAAAAAAAAAAAATGCTGACAAGAAATTTAACAAGGGTCATCGTGATTATGCTGTGTAATTCGATTCACTCAATCCTTTAAACTTTCCTACCGTTTCTACCTTTCTCCAGTTTTCTGCAATGACTGTGCTTTACTGCAAAACCAGGAAAAACAATCAATACACACTCTAAAGGCAGCAGCACTGGCCGCGAGAAAGGCACGGACTCAGCACTCCGCAGAGCCTGCTCCGGGAAGCTGTCCCCACACTGGGCAGCTGGCCTTTCTCAGTGAGGTGACCTTCCCGAGAAGTACGGATTTCCTTTGGTTCAAAGCCGAGTCCTCCCGGCCGTCAGGTCTGCTCAGCTACTCTTTGTGACCAGGAGATTGTGCTCAGAGAACCTGCTGCCTTTCTGGCAGACCATAGGCTCCCAGACCAGCACCCGGTTTGTTCACTTGCCCAGGCATGCATTGAAGGCTCAGGGGGCCCAGTCCTTAAATATGAAGATGGAAGCCACAGCCCCAAGCTTGAGGGGCTCAGAGTCTGGTCAACAGGCAGATCAGAAGACAGTGTGGGGAGCAGCCAGCCAAGGTGCGCACGCATGTGACAGGAGGGCCCGGCCCAGGATGCAGAAGGCAGGGAGGGAGGTGAGGAGTTAAGGCTGGGTTCCTGGTGGCCAAGAAGCACATGCAAAGGCAGAAAGGCGTGGACACGCAGCCTGAATCAAGAGCTGATGCTATTCTCTGTGGCCCTTATGGTGTGAGTAAGGCCGTGGTCTCAGGGGTGGGCAGGGGGTCCTGCTCATCATGTTAAGGGGCTGAATTTTATCCTCAAGACTGCAGGAAGCCACTGAAAGATTTTGAGCTGGGGAGAGACCTGCTGATGTCACTCTGAGCCTTCAAAAGCCACTCTAGGGGTGGAGGGTGGACCAGAGGGGGCAAGAGGAGAAGTCGAGATGCCAGGTAGGAGCGATTCACAGCAATCGAGACAAGAATTAACACAGGCTCAGAACACGATGGGGGCTCTGAGCAGAGGGGAGACAGGGTGGATCTGAGAAGCACTAAGGCAGGAGAGACTAAAGCAGCGTCTCCAGACCGGGGGTGGGAGGCAGAGCTCAGGGGTGATGTAAGCGATGGGGAGTGGCTGAAAATACAGAAGAAGCTTCACTTGCTCACCTGCCGCTCACTTCTGCTGTGCACTGGGTTCCTAAGTTTCATGGAAGACAATTTTCCCTGGACGAGGTGGGAGGGAGGTGAGGGGGCAGAGTTCAGGTGGTGATGCGTAGTCCAGTTCCTAACAGGCCATGGACCAATACTGGGCTGCGGCCCAGGGGTTGGGAACCACAGGTCTAAAGGACTAACCTGGGGAAGTCCACCTTGGGGAAGAGGAGTCAGGGTGAGTCCTTGGAACGCTGGGTATTTGCTGGTGGGTTGGTCAGGACACAGGATCCAGGAGGAGGAAGGGATTCTAGGATGGGGAGGGGTGATGAATCCGGATCTGTGAGCACGTGGGGTCTGGCAAAATGCTCAGTTGAGAGTCACTGAGCATCTGAGGGTCAGGAGAGGGGTCTGGGCAGAGACAGACAATGAGCCTGGAGGATGACAGTGTGATTAAGAGGGAAGAGGGAGGAAGAAAACGGGGGGCAGTGGGGGCTCACAGAGGACAGGGAGGGAAAGGAGGCTGTCATCCGTTGATGGTCTTAGCTCAACAGAGGCCAGGCAGGCTGGGAACTGGTAGGGTCCACTGCTTAGTACTGCGGCCTCTGCTGGAACCTCCTGGTAAGTCCCTAAGGTGCAGGCCCACCCCGGGGTCCCCAGAATCTGTCTGGGCCCCAGCACACACTCGACAGACCTGCACGAAGGCAAGAAGCAGAGGGCGGGGCCTGGGTGTGGCTGCAGCAGGTGGAAGGGCCCACTGTGGCCTCCTAGGGTCTCTTCCTAGGTCTCAGGGAGGGAGACAGTGCCCCAGGTACCAGACCTCTTCAGCCCTGGTGGGGGTAGCAATGCGGGGCACTGTCCCGTGGGAGGGTCTGCTGGAGTCCTCTCTGGCTCAGGGACCGCCTGGGCAGAGTAGCCTGGGGCATCTGCTGAGGGACAGTGCCACCTAGTGGGCAGCAGCGCTCACGCCAGCCCTCCAGGCTCTGGTGCCGGGTCACTGCACCCTGCCCCAGGCCTGGAGGCAGCAGTCCAGGGCTTTGTAGCAGGACACCTGCAGCATGCTATGGTCAGCACTGCTAACAGAGCAGGCAGACAGGTAAGAATTTTAGCAGAGATCCATCTGGCCCCACTGCTCGGGCAGACGTGCAGGGTCCTGTCCTCAGACTTGCCAGCTCACAGCGGGAGAGCCTGGACTAACTGCCGTTGTGTTGCTGCTGTTGTGTGTGTGTGCGTGCGTGTGCGTGTGTGTGTGTGTGTGTGTGTGTGTGTGGTGCCTTGAGGCTCACACAGAAAGTAAGAGCTTGTGAAGCGCCTCCAGGCACAGCTGCCCCTCCCCTCTTGCACTCTTAGTCCACAGACTCCTCGGGGCCTCCTGCAGCAGGGGTCTCCCCAAGAGGCTCAGGCCTTGGCAGCCAGGTCAGAGGTGACCGTGCGAGGGGAGGGGAGGCAGTGCACAGGGCGCTCCAGCAGTGGAGAAACACTCTGGCTGCCCCCTTCCCGACAATTCTTCCCCAGATCCTTCCTTGGCTCCAGGTTCAGCTCCAGGGGCCCCTCCTGAGAGACAGAAGTGTCTGTGGACACCACCCACCCAGGAGGGCCACTAGGTGCCAGCAGTATTGGGGCTAGGTCAGCAGCTGAGGTCACCGTCACCTTCTTCAACAACTTGGCACAGCTCACTTTTAGTCTCAACTACTGGTTCAGCTAAGTAAGATACAGTCTCTTAAAAACATTTTTAAAACTCCCCCTTATTACAAAGAAACGTATGTACAATGTTAAAAAATTAGCCTTAATGGCCAGCGAGGAGGCTCACGCCTGTAATCCTAGCACTCTGGGAGGCCGAGGTGGGCAGACAGATCAAGGTCAGGAGTTCGAAACCAGCGTGAGCAAGAGCGAGACCCCGTCTCTACTATAAATAGAAAGAAATTAATCGGCCAACTAAAAATATATAGAAAAACTAGCTGGGCATGGTGGCGCATGCCTGTAGTCCCAGCTACTCAGGGCTGAGGCAGAAGGATCGCTTGAGCCCAGGAGTTTGAGGTTGCTGTGAGCTAGGCTGACGCCACGGCACTCTAGCCAGGACAGTAAAGTGAGACTCTGTCTCAAAAAAAAAAAAAAAAGAGCCTTACAAAAATGTGTGACTTGGAGAGTGAAAGTTCCTCATATAGTCCCATCTCTGATAAAATGTGCTATTGACAGCCTGGAATAATTCCGTCAGTTTTTTTTCCTATACCCATACACAGTGTATGTGTATAGGAAAAAAATTCACATTCACAGTATGTGTGAGTGTGTGTGTGTTGGGGGGGATGTGTTGTTTTCCATACTGACACACGGTTCTACAACTTATTTTGCTTTTTTCCATTTAAAGCATTCCACTAGAAGCTTTCCCACCACGCCAGCTCAAATTCAGGTGAACTCAGTGGCCCAAGACCAAGTGGGAGGAAGGTGAGTCCCCAGGGACTAAGAGCTGAGGGTTTCAGGTAGACCTGGTGCAGGAGCCAGAGGACAGGGCCCCATGCTAGGAACCGACATCTGCCCTGGAAGTGGAGACCTCTCGCAAGAGATCTAGGGAGGGGGCAGGCAGATGCCACACGGAACAGGCTGTCTCGTACTGCCTGGGCACGCCTGGCAGGCACACCCAGGCAGCCTGTGCATGGTAAACCGCTGTCCCAGGGAGCTGCCTGAGCTACTGGCGTGTCCTGGAAGATTTCTGCTGAGTTGGGTGCACAAGCCAGGTCACACCCAGCATCAGAGCTTGGGAACTGGTCCCTGCGCCCAGGCAGAGCCCCAAGACACCCTGGAGAACAAGGGCTGGCTGGTGATCCAGGCCAGGCCCCATGCACCAACCAGCAAATGCACCCATCAGCACTCTGTTTCTGAGAGCCCTCACACGTCTGCACATGCCACGGGTTGCAATATTTCGTGGCCTATAAGTCCAGCAAAGCATAAACAGAATAAAAGGAAAGGACTCTGGCGATGCTGGTCAGAATTCTGGGCCTCAGTGTCAGGAGAAGCCTTCCATACAAGGAGAGCCTTGCTAAGCGGCCAAGGGATGCAGAGCTGTCCAGCAAGCTGCAGGTTTGCATCCTCGGCCTCCCCAGTAACTTGCTGCATGACCAAGCGCCTTATGGCTCCTGAATCCAGTGTCCTTGGCTTATTAAGTGGAATTAATACAAATAGTAGCTATCCACAACAAAATGACATCCGTGCCTGCTACACAACAAACACTTTAATGTTACTTGTTACTACGATGATCGATTGTGGTCACTCAAGAAAGACATCCAGGTCTTTGGGACATCCCTTCTGGCCACAGCTAGGACCACATCAGCCGCAGTGTGGCCTGTGCCCAGGCCAACAGTGACGGCACTGTCCTAGCAGACAGAAGAGTTTCACTCTCTCTGGAGAGGGCTAGGTGGGCAGGGGTCAGGCTGAAGGTTAAGGAAATGCAGCAAGCAGAGCCTCTGAAGTTACAAGGGCCCCCAAACACTCCCAGCTCTTGCCTCCTCCAGGCCTAGAAAGGGATCCCACCATCTGCCTCGTAGGGTCCTTGGCTCCCACTGGGGGAAGGAGATGGGATCAGGCAGGAGGCTCCGGAGGCTCCCAGGCTCAGCTCTAGGGGTGGGAGGGAGTGGGAGGGAGCTGCAGCCCTTCCTGGACTGCCTTGAGCCTCATGGCTCACCAGCTAGGAGGGCCGGAGCTACATCCTCTGAAGTAACTGCAACTCAGTGCCCTGGGAAGGGCTTGGCTGGCCACTTGGCCCTCGACTCACCCTGGTCAATGGAGTGCGGCGGCAGCTGGCTGAGCTGGCTGTTGACCACGCCTGCATAGGTGCGCAGGAACTCCTCCTCACTGGCCGTCAGCTGCAGGGTGAGAGCGCCTTGGTGAGGGGCAGCAGACACCTGCTCCCGAAAGGCACCAGCATTCCCAGAGGCACCCGCCCAGGCCCACCTGACCCCTGGGTGGTGCCTCCTCTGCTCCCCAGGCCTCTGCTCCTGAGATCTGACCCCTTCAGTTCCAGAGCAAGCACAGCCCCCTCCCACCAGTTCCCACCCCTGAAACTTGGTCCATGGGGCCTATAGGCCTTGCCACTCAGAAGGAATCTGAGGTCAGAGTCTAGTCTAGTGCAGGGCTGCTGGAAGACACAGGCCCTGCCTGGAAAGCCAGTGGGCGATTCTGTAGCCCTCCCTCACTTTCTCAGCTTGTCTGCTGCCCCTCCCTGTAGGCCTGCCCAGTTGCCTGCCAAGAGAACACTATTGGGGGTCGGGAAGCAGGGGCTGGAAAGGAAGGTCAGGCCCTTCAGACACTCCCCCACCTGGCCCCAGGACGGCATGGGGGTGGGAAGAGAGCCCAGCAGTGCCCCCAGAACTGGATGTGATGGGCTCTGGGCCTTGGGGGGCCTGGAGTGGCCACATGGCCACAGAGCCCAGCCACAGGCCCAACAGCCCCCTCCTCAGACCACGGCTCCTCAGGAGGTGGCTGTAGTCCCCTCTGCTCTCCCCGGGGCCTGCTGCTCGACACTCACGTTTGATCCCATCTTCCTCAGCATGAGCAGCACCCGGACCTTCTGCTGAATGTACATCTCCTCCGGACTCTTCCCGGGAGCTCCCTCGCGGTTCATCCCCCTGGCCCGGCTCTGGGGACTCCTGCAGAGTGAGATGCGGCATTGAGCGGGGAAGGGTCAAAATGGGATCTACTGGGACACTGATACCTGCTGGGTGACGCACACCTTTCCCTAGGAGCCCCTTTCCACTGCGGGCTCGTTTCTGAGAGCATGAAGCAGGTGGCAAGTTGCCGGTTTGCTCCCTTGCCCTGCTGGTCCCAGAGACTGAGCAGCTCTGTTCCAGAGCAGGCACTGCAGGGGCTGGCCCGCCTGCCTGCCACTGCTGTGCATGGAGCTGTCAGGCCCGGGGAGGCTGAGCCGACTCAGACCTGCTAGCCAGCCCTACCTGCCAGCCACCCGCAGCTAGCCTCCTGCGACAAGCCCAGGCCGTGTGGTGCAAGAAGCCCCAAGTGTCCCAGGTTTTCAAAGCAAGCAACTTCCACAAGGAGCAACAGTGACAGGACTGGAGGCAGCCTTTGGCTTGAGAACCCGTGAGATCAGTGCCCAGCCCCCAGACACCAAGACAGCTCTTGTGGCAAAAGCCCCTGATGAGTTGGAGGCCCACTCCTGGGCTGGGCTCCAAGGAGTCCCTCAATGGGGAAAGGTTGGCCCAGGGCTATGGAGCTTGCTGCTGCCACCCTCAAAAACCCACCCCACGTGCCAGAGGGAGGCTCCTGAGGGCAGCTGGGAAGGCCAGCAGCTGCGTCCAGGGGTAGCAGAGACCTGACCTGCTGAAAGTCCCCAGGAGAGAAGTCCAGAGTTTCCTCCCTCCTGGAGGAGCTGGAGGAGAGGAGGCCGGGTGTAGAGGGGCTTGGGTTACACACGGGTAACTCCTGGATGAGTCAGAAATAACGCAGCAGCTGGTGGGGTGGAGCCTTATCAGCCCTGGTGCCAAGGAGCTACACTGGGAGAACCAGGGAACCGGGCTGCTGGGCCAAGGACACTCCTCGAGCCGTCCATCCCTCCAGGGCCAGCGAGCCCTGGACCAGCAGGCTCTCCCGGGCAGGATGGCTCTACACGCAAAGGGCGGACTCGGAAATGTGCCCGAGCCTGAGCAGCAGCCTTCTTCCCATAGGTACTTATCCACTGCTCATGTCCCATGAACTAACATAACCCTGGCCGTACAAGCCCACACAACAGGCTGAGCGCCTGGCCGGCAGGGCTCACGCAGCAGCTGTGGGCGTGACGCGGTGCAGGTGTCTGTCCAGCGCCTTCCTTTCCACCCTAGAGCCCCAACTCCCTCACTCTGCAGGCTGCTCCCCTTCCGCCTCCTCTGGGGCTCAGAAAAGGGCCTGGTTAGCGGCCAGGGGCTGGGAAGGAGGAGTAACCCACCACAAGAGCAGTCTCCAATGAGAGGCTCCCCCTGTACTCCCCTGGGCCAGGTGTACCCCAGGGCATGGACAGCCCTGACTCCCGGAACAGCTGAGCAGGGGCAGGGGGCTCCCTTCTGGGGTTTCACTTCTCACGTGGACCCACACTCACTTCCTTCCACTGGGCTGCACTCCACACACCCCGCAGGGTGAACCCTGCCCCGGCCTTGAGCATGGACGGTGTGGTCTCCACCTCTCTACCTGGGTCCCGGCTACTACATGGCCTTCCCCGTGATCCCCCACTTCCTTCCTGTCCTTTTCTTTACACAGTAGCCAGAATTATCTTAAACAAAACAAAACAGAACAGATGACTCCCTGCTTAAACCTACCTGAGAATACATGAATACACTTCACAGTCCTTGTCAGGACCCTGCAAAGCCCCCATGATCGGCCCCTTCTCCTCCCTCCTGCCCTTGCTCTGCCTTCCTGGTCCCAGGTCTGTTTCTAGAACATGCCGAGAAGCCCCTTCCCCCGGGCAGCCTTTGCACCAGGTGCCCCTCAGCCTGAAACTGGCTTCTTCGTCTGGGCTTAAAGACGCCTTCCCGGGGAAGCCTTCCCCTATGCATCACTGAGCAGCGGCCCTGGCTCACAGGCCCTACATTCTGAAAGCGCCCTGCCGGTGGACTTTCTTACTGTCTCTCTCTCTGCCCCACTGCAGGCCAGGGCCCCCACGTGCTTGGCTCACCCCTATCTTCCTGGAGCCTAGCACCTCGCAGGAGCCCGGCTGGCTGAACCCAATGGCCAGACAGCCTATGGTGTCTGAGACTCCCCCTCTCTACAATATCCACATCCATTTAGGGCCAAATGTCATTGTGTTAGAAGAGACCAAAGTACCTAACCAAGTCTCCCATAAACAAATTTAGCTTTTCCAAAGGACTTTGATTTTCAAAGTAGTATGCCTTGGGCTACTGGGCTCTCCAAAGAACATCTGAAATGCTCCATCCATAAAGCCTTCAAGCTGAAAGTTAGGGCTTCCAGGAGTAAAAACCCTCCAATGCTGTCCTGGGTCCAAGGGCTAGTTTCAATCTGCTCTGTCCTGGTGAAAAACAGGCTGGAATACACAGGCTGGCCACTAGGTGTCACCACACACAAAGCACCAGAGTTGCAGTCCGCACCCTGCCCACCCGCGCCCTGCCCACGCGCAGCAGGCTCACCAAGGGCTCCTGACCACCTGCGGCCAGCAGGCCAGTGCTTGGCCATTGTGGGACTCGATGACCCCTGCTCTGGCCATCCTTATTCCAATCCCACCACTGCAAACCACGCTCCAGTCCCGGGTCCCAGGGCAAGGTCTATCCATTCATTCACCAGAGGGCTGGTGTCTGGTTTTGCCGCCGCGTTCCCAGGACCCAGCGGTGTGCACAGTAGGTGCTTACTGGAGGAGCATCCACTCTGCAGCGCAGAATCATTTTACTGGATTTTGTTCTGTCCAACAATCCTACCCTGCACACCCCATACAGATTGGTGCCATCTTGTCGTCTTTGCTGTTGCAGCCTCACTGTCCCCAGGACACTTCACCCTGGGCTTACTGGGGCCTTACAACTGCCTAGCCAAGGGTGTCACTGATGCCTGCAAGGGTCTCAGGAGCCAGGCTACTCCCACTTGAACATGCGCCCCTCGCATAGACCATTTCTGATGCGGACTCTTCTTCCTTCTGGGAAAACTCTTGATTTTTCATCTTGAAAAGTCCTGGTCATCCGGTATCCTTAGAGCTCCAGCCCGAGCTGATTGCACCCTGCCGCCTGACAGGGGACGCCCAGGGCTGGATCCAGGGCAGAATGTGGCCAGGGGCACATGTTTCCGTCCTTCACACTCCAACCCAAGTGGATGAGAAACCTCATGCCTAGTTCACCTGATTCTGTCCTAACCTGCAGTAAGGGTGTCAATGTGAAGAAAATTAGTAATTGAAGAGGATAAATCACAATCAACCCAAACAACACAGACGTTTCAGTCACTGGTGTGCTACAATTTCATTAAAGTATGTTTGGGTTTGTTGCCTATGCAAGCAAGTGTGCTATTAAATTTTCATCACTCTATGACAAGCATCAGATTAACTTCACTTGAGAATTCTTATTTTCCCTGTAGGGATCAAGAACTGTCTCCATTAAAATGTTTAAATTACATAAGCTGAAACTGCAGCTAATTTAGACACACCAATTACTCATCCTGTTCTTGGATGTAAGGACCAAAGGTGACGATGCTTCTCAGTTACAGTCTGTTGGCTATTCCCGTAAACATCCCATTGCTTAAAAGGGGCAGTTCTTCCACTCCAACCCCTAAGAAAATTTCTCAGTGTGAGCTGCCCAAGTCAGAGATTGAGCCAAAAAAATGAAAATGGAAAGAAACTACAGGCAACTATCAACTAGTCCAATGAATAGTGAGGCAACAGGTCTGTGGTTACACATTATGCCGTCGACAAACACGTGTTATGTGAAAAGTGGGTGCCATTCCAGACAATGACAACTGATTGGGGCAAATACAATGAAGAGACACCAAAGTACACACGTTCACTCCAGATACGGAGATGCACTCTTGCCACACACGCTCTGCTGTTGGTCCCGAGCTTGCCTCTCTGTTGAAGGAAGCATAACTGGCCAGGAAAGGACAGTGAGGAAGTGGCTCCCGACCACTGTGAAGCGCCCACACAAAGAACTGGCCCTGGCTTCAAAGGCCACACGCATCCTCCAGGAGACACCCGAGGGCATCTGTAAGATGCACCCTCAGGTGCTGCCTCCGGTCCAGCCTCTGCAGGGACTTAATCTCGACCACCCCATGACCTCCAGCTCTCAGCAGTTGGCCTCACTTTGGAAGAATTAGGAGGTAGTGCAGGAGGGACTCAGAGACCGAGTGTGCTGAGTATTACATGTGCCAGTCAGAGGCTGGGAGGCCGGGAGGGTCTCTGTCTGGGAAACGCAACCCATTCTGATAAAGAGCTGTGAAAGCTGGCCTCCCTTTGACAGGCACAAGTGGCCCTGAATACAAACACAAGCACCTGCACTCATTTTATGTATAAACTTGAAGCTAATGTTTGAACACACAGACATTTATTTAAGTTACAATATCCACTTAAACCCAAGGTGGTCTTGCACCTGCCAGGAAAATATCAAATAAGCTCAGGCTGGGCCAGGCAGCCAGGTGGGTCCTTTAGGTAGACAAGCCACCTCCAGCCCTGGGTTGCAGCACTTGTCTTTCGTTTTGTCCATTTTTAAACACACTGTGATAGATTTTAAATGCTTCCATTTAAAAACATACATTTACATTTTCACGATGTTTACATTGCACAAAAATACAATGCCATAGAATCGTATGATTCATAGAGTTTATATAAAATATTAATTCACAGTCTGCATGTCTTAGCATAAAAGAAATCAGCAGTATCACAACATTCACCATAGGAACCCGCACAGCTGAAGAAATGAGCATTGTTAGGGTCGACGGTGAAAGGTAATGAGATGAGTTAACCTCAGGGTCGGCCCTTGAGCGTCTTGTCCAAGACCATCCCTCACCCCCACCCGACACTATGCTACGGCCACATTACAGGCACCCTTCCCTTGCATCCTTACCTGCTTCTGGAAATTAACTTCAGGCAAACAGGTGCTCAACTGAGAGGGGAGGGCTGTGGTCGGGGAGAAATAGGACGGTGCCACCCTGTGGAAACACAGAACACGGTCATGGGAGGAGCCGGGAGGGCCCCCGCGGTGGCAGAGTCAGGGCTGGAGCACACGCCCCAGCTGAGGGATTCACAGCAGCTGGCAGGAAGCTCACGGAGCTGGCCTCTGCCGCGGTCCAGAAATACCTGTGTGTCGGGCAAGCCCAGGGACCTGCAGCAACACCTCTGCACGAGGTGCTGACGGCAGCTCTGCTGGCCTGTCGTTTCCGGCAGAAGCAGGTCAGACCACTCGACACCACAAGCCTCCTCCCCTTGGGTAAGTCACCAAGTCTAATTGAGAGCCTGTGCTCAGAGACGTCGTTGACCAGAATGAATCACTCTGGGACAGCTGATGGGCAAGTCCCAAACCTGTACAAGAGGACGTCCCACCCACCAAATCTAACATGACAAGCAAGGCACAGGTAGCGCGGCACTCCGCTTCCCCTGCACTCAGTGCATTTACGCTTGTCTGTGTGCTTGGCGAACATCTGCAGTCATATGTGTGAACGCTACTAACAGACATATGTCACACACACACACAAGGCACAGTCAGGCCTTACTCACAAACCTATGAGCCTGGCCACATGCCTGCTTGCCCCCACCGTGGCTCTGCCAGGAGTCAGAGAACACTGCCTTCTCTTCTTGTGTTTCCCACACATGGTCTCATCATTTGGGTCACAAGTACAGGCTCACCGAGCAGGAGCCTTGCCTGCCTGGGCCACCTCCTCCGCTGGGGCACACGGACCACGGGCCTCTGTGTCCCCTAGAGCATCTGGCATATAACTAGGCTCCAGCTCTCAGGCCTGCAGTGAGGAGAGGTCTGAGGACAGCACCCCCAGAAACCAGTTCTGAGGGAGGCGCAGGACCAAGGACAGCTTGGAAACCCGCTGTCTTCAATGACTTCTGCAAAGAAAGCTGCTCGCTGACCCAAGGGGCTGAGAAAGTGGGATTTCAAAAGCCTCGCCTGAAGTCAGACATTGCTCTAAACCTCTGAGTCTCATATGTGTCTCTTCAGCCAGTGGACGGCCCTGGGATAGAGGAGCCATCACCCACTGCCACCCCCTCCACCATCAGACTAACCCTACGGGAAGAGGCCATTTATAGCAATTAATTGCTTTTTTATTCCACTAGATATCAAAGCGCCGAAATACCAAGGAACCCTGGGGAACTTCCCACCCAAGTCCCCACATTCCTTCAAAAAGAGATGAAAAGAGCCTTCTCCCACTTCTGAAGGGCTTTAATTTCTTCAACTACCACAACCAATTATCACTCCTGTCTACAGGGCTCAGACCTTTCAGGAATGGATGGATCTTTGTATCGCAGCTTTAAGGGAAGGGGTCAAGAGGACAGGGCCTGCCAGGGAGGCACGGCCACCTGTTCTATTTGCCATCTTATACTCAGGTCAGTGTTCCCAGTTTACAGAAAAGGAAACTGAGGCTAAAAGTGCCTGGGGCCCCAGAACCAGGGTAAAACCACAGGAGCTAAATCCTGTTTTCAGTTCTGCTCTGCAGCTCATCAGCCGTACACCTGCAGGCCGGTCACTGCCCCGCTGTGCACGTCCTCTCACCATCTGCAAACAGGCGATCACGACCCCACCACGTCTTCCCCCGATGGGGACGAGATTAGGGCTTCATCGGCATGAGGCCCGGGAAGCCGCACAGGACCCCACATGTGGTTTACTGCTCTGCTGTCATTGTCTTGAAATTCCTAATAATTTTTTGACAAGAGGCCCTGCATTGGGTCCTGCAAATTGTACAACTGGTCCAGAATGAGAAAAAGGAGGTCAAGGTGCCTCTCAAACTGTCAAGGATTCCCAAACCTCAAGCAGAAGCTACATGGACTCAAGACGGATTTACTGAGCAGGGCGTGGTGGTGCACACCTGTAGTCCCAGCTACTCGGGAGGCTGAGGAAGGAGGATCCCTTGAGACCAGGAGTTCGAGGTTACAGAGCAGCCTTTGGGACATAACTATAGACCCAGGGGGCTCCAGGGAGGAAAAAGGAGGTGCAGGCCCTAATTTCCCTTAATGCCCTTGAGGGAGTGAGGACAGCCTCACCTGCAACCAGAAATCAGGAACCAACAGGAAGACGGTCTGCCCAGAGCCCTTGGACCCACACATCCAAAGCTTCTCTCTAGCCCATAGCACCCAGAACAAGGTGTTCGAGCCAGGAGTCTCTGGTCACTGGTTCAGAGTCAGCTGCCCACGGAACCCTGAGCAAGAGGAAGACGCCGCAGTGCGGAGGATGGGAGAGAACACAGCGCTTCTGCGCCGAAGGCCTCAGGCAAGTGAGTTGGGAACGGCCTCTCTTCTGTCCTCCGCACTCACACCGTGCCGTGGAGATGTGGCACGGAGCAACACCAAGTCAAAAAGCAAAAACACAAAGTAGCATGTAAACCAACGTGCACACGGCCAAATAAACACAGGGAGGACATCTGTGAAATGAAGACAGAGAGTGTCCCATGCAGCCAGCACACGGGGAGGGGACCCAGAGCCTGGTGTTTCCCACACGTTCCTGGCCCTGCTGCTTGCCAGCCGGGGGGACATTGTTCATTTATTCCATCAACAAGTTTATTGAGCACCTACAGGTACTGGGATACATCCTTGAAAGCAGCCCAAATCCCCATGTGCATCACACACACACACACACACACACACACACACGAGCACACAACCGGAAATAAGCAACGGGTAAATAATGTCACATGGAGGAAGGAGATGGCGCTGTGGTAAAACTGTACTGAGAGGAGCAGGAGTCGGGGGTGGCTGGGGTGGGCCTTCCTGTGCAAAGACTGGGGGGCAGGGGGAGAGTGGGCTTGGGAGCGGAGCTGGACAGAGGCCCTGTAGGGGCCGCAAGGGCGGCTGCAGACAGCACCCCAGGAGTGGGCCAAAGTGGGACAGGGAGCAGGAAGCTGATCCTCAGGGCTGGCCAGGCCTCTGTGGCAGCCCGCAGTGGCCAGTGTCAAAAGGGAAGCCGCTGAGGCTGGGAGCAGAGGCTGGTCGGACCTGGGGTCTGGCAGGGTCACCTGACTGCTGAGCGGAGAGGGAGGGGCCGCAGGGTAAGAGCAGAGGGTTCGGCAGGAATTGAGGCAAATCTGCCGGTGTCCTGGGTGAAGGTGGCAGTGGCTGAGGTGTGAGGGGTACAAGGTGACCAGCGGACACGAGGTGCAGGCCAACAGCAGGAATGCTGGAGCACACTGTGGGTGCCAGAGTGGGCAACGGTGGTGGCTCCCAGGTTTTAGGGCTGAAGGTCGAGTTCCTATCCACCAAGATGGGGGAGACGCAAGTGGAGCAGTTTGGGGGACCCGATCAGCAGTTGGATTTGAGGCAGTTTAGAGCCCTTCCCGTCTCTAAGCCTTGGTTTCCTCATCTGCAGGATGGGGGTGATATTCGTACTCACCTGAAAGGGGGGGGCTATAAAAATTGGATAACACATAAAGAAAGCACTTGGCACAGTGCCTGGTATACAGCAAGCACTCAGTAATGCTGGTTCCTGTTACGAATGGCATGTAAGTAAATAATTTTTGTTACAGGAGTGGGGAGGGGAGTAAAAAGAAACTGGAAGAATTCCAAGGCTGGCAGCACCCCTGCCTCTTCTGCCCCCTCCCTCCCTCCGCACTTGCCCTTCAGCCCAGCATGGCTCAGAGGAGCCACAGGGAGGAGCCGTGGGGGACTTCACTTCCCCATCCACGTGCTGCCCCATATAATCCTCAGCGGGGGGCTGTCCTGCACCTTGTGGATGTTGAGCAGCACCCTGGCCTCTACCCACCGGGTGCCAGTGGCACCTCTCCTCCAGTGTGACAATCGAAAATGTCTTCTGACATTGCCACATGTCCCCTGGGGGATGAAATCAGCCCCGGCTAAGAACACTGCTTTAAAGAAAGAGCTGTTATTTGCCACGCGCCGTTCTCGGCTCTCAGGTAAGTGAATCCGTCAGTCTTTCCACAAACATCCCCAAGGCTTTACGAATGAGCACACCGTGGCGCCGAGAGGTGACGTGGCTCACCCTGCTAGTCCATGCAGGAAGGAGCAGGATTCGAATCCAGGTTGTCCGGGCTCTTAACCACCCCGTCCTACTGCTCTCCAGTATGCAAGCAGATGGGTAAAAAGTCACCCCAAGCCGCTGGAGGCCTGACATGCAGCTCCCGCTAGCGTCTAGTGCCAGGCAGCACCTCGGGGCCTCCAGCGGCATCAGAAATGGGAGTGCCAGAGAGAATTGCCACACACTCCACTCTTGGTAATTAAACCGCAACAACCTCCCAGGCTCTCGGGCCTCAGGAGCAACCACCTTAATTAACAGATTCCGCGATCCACAGCCAAGCTCCACATTCTTGAACGGCGCTCCGCCAGCGGGGCGTGAGCAAAACAGGTCTCCTAATGACGGCGCTGGTGAGTCAGGGAGTTTGCAGGACGCAGCACCATTTTTAGGGGATGATCTTGGGACAAGGAATTTGTCCTGAGGTCGTCAACCCAAATTCAAACCTGATCCGAAGCTCCTTCCTGCTCCATGAAGCCAGGCGACATCGCAGAACAACATGGTAATTATTGTTGTTGCTGCGGCATTTTCCCGAGGGCTAGGCAGACAGTCAGTCACGTTCAGTACGTTGTCTCGTTTAATTTTAGTCCTCACGAAGCCTGCAAGGTAGGAGTTATTCCCATTTTATAGATGACACGGCTGAGGCTCAGCGAAGGTAAGTAACCTGCCTGAAGCCACGGAGCTCGCACGTGGCAGAGCCTGGATCTGAAGCTATGCTTCCCTCCATCCTACCGGCGGCCCCTTCTGGCTAGGAAGCTGATAGAAGCATTACCCATTTTAACTGAAATTAAAATAAAAATCCACCTTACAGGAAAAAAAAAAGCCAGAGCCCAACCTGCTGCCAACTGGAGATCAATCATAAAATGAGGCTTACACCTATCATACGGAAATAAAGATTAATTAATAAATTAAGCGAAAAAGAAAATTCAGCAGCACAGCCACTGTCCTTGGCGGGATCCAGGCTAGAGGAGGGGAGGCGCCATAAAGGCCATTTCCGGGCAGTTGGGGAGAATCTAACAGCGAGTATTTGTGGGATGAGAGTTTTGCATCAACGTTGGTATGTGTGGAGTGTGATGATTATACACGGTTATGCTGGAAAACATCCTGGTTCTTAAGAGATACAGACTGAAGTACGTAAAGATGAAACGTCTCAGTGCTTGCAACGTGCTCCCAAACGGTCCAGATAAAAGTGTGTGTGTGCGCATGCGTGTGCAGAGACAGCTCTTGAGCAAATACGGCAAAGCTGTTAACACTGGTGACTCCAGGGAAAGGGCATATAGGTATTCACTTTACCATTTCAAGTTTTCCATGTATTTGAAATCTAAATTAAAAGTTGGGAAAACATTAAAAAGTCACTTAGAAACAGTAACGAAAGGCCACAGGGAGAGGCCTGTGCTTGCTCTCCAAAGGCCCCTCCAGCGGGAACAGCAGGGAAGCCCTTCTGGCCACAGGGCTGCAGGCGTGGCAGTGACTCCCGAGCTCTCGACAGTTTGCCCTCCTCACACCCCGACTTCAGAGCTGCCCCTTCACAGCAACAACGCTCGCTCTGTTCCAGGTGCACAGCACTCTGATGAAGGTACTTCGGTGAAGGTTCTGGAAGCATTTAAGTCAAGTCCACCTGACCTGATTCAAAACAGCCCCACAATGATCAGAATGTGACCGCTGTGTCCGGCTGACATGTCTGCTGTGGGAAAGGCCCCGACACAGAACCAGGCTGGGGAGGAGGCGTCCAGTGGAAGTACCCAAAGGCCTCGGGGCCAGGGGCCTTGCATCCTCCTTCCTGTGAGGGGCTTCCTGCTCAGAGCAAGCCCTGCAGGCCACCAGCGGGTGTGTCACACAGACCACAGGGCTCGTGGACAGGCACAAACCTGCCTGGAGACGGCTTCCCCAGGACCGATGCACTGGACAGGAAGTGAGAAGAAAGGGCTCCTTCCATTCCACCCGTGCAAGAGACAGGTGGTCAGACCCGAGCTTACCATCATGGCCCCTCCACAGCTGTGGCTCTCAAAGGGGGTGACTTTGCCCTCCCAGCAGACATGAAGCAATGTCTGGCCATGTCTGGAGACATTTCTGATTGTCATGAGGAGGATGCTACTGGGGGAGGGGCTAGGAATCAGTGCCCACCACCAAGAACTATCCAGCCCTTGTATCCACAGTGCTGACGGGGAGAAGTCCTGCTTGGTGTCCACCTCAGAGTTGCCAATCGCACCAGCCTCCTTCAACACCTCTGGGCCTTTGCATCTGCCATTCCTTCTGCCTGCAAGGTCCTTCCCTCCCTGATTCGTGAGACCAAGCCCTACCGACTATCCTCTGCTCTGCAGACACCTTCTCCGGGCTGCCTGAGGCCTGTGTTTGCACACCTGCCGGTATTTCCTCCTTTTCACATCACTGCCCTGGATGTCTGAGTACCTGCTTCCACCACCGGACTGGGAGCTCTCAGGGCAGACCAGACGGCGGCTCTGAGGTCCTTATAGGCCCCAGGCAGCCTTATTCTCAGAGACATATTAAAATGGGCTCATTAAATGTCATCCTCACATAACTCACAAGAG
>CAUYMX010048013.1:0-40874 GCA_963573855.1 Lepilemur septentrionalis
AGTCCCAGCCACTCGGGAGGCTGAGGCAGAAGGATTGCTTGAGCCCAGGAGTTTGAGGTTGCTGTGAGCTAAGCTGACGCCACGGCACTCACTGTAGCCTGGGCAACAGAGTGAGACTCTGTCTCAAAAAAAAAAAAAAAAAGAAGAGTAAAACATAGTCTTTACCCTTTAGCATTCATAATCTAGTCAGCAGGATAAGCTATCATACAAAAAAAAAAAAAAGAAAGAAAGAAAGAAAAGAAAAGAAAAGAAAAGAAAAGGGAAAAAAAGTAAATAAAAAAGCATGATCTGTATGACCAGAGCCTACAGGAATTGGGCATCAGGTATAGAAAAATTCATATTTCAAAAGGCTTTCAGGCTCCCACAACCTAGCCATGAATTGCCTTGCTCCTCCCCCTACCTCAGTGGTGGATGAAATCAAGAAACCCCCTGAGAGTTACACAGTCCCTCTTAAAGCTTAGGGCACTCAAGGACTCCACCTGGGGGACCACAGTCTGCTATGGACACAAAAGAACATTCCAGCAGCTGGCTCTATCACATAAACGATAAACCAATGACAAGGAGAACAACAATATGGCCCATAATAGTGTCTTCAAACTCAATTAAACAGGATGCGACTTATTCACACTCATAAGTACCACCCATCATCACCAAGAGTAAACTGGGGGACCTAACTCACTACACACTATTGGGAAAAGGTAAACAGAGTAGGTCACAGATACCTCAAGAGGTACACCAAAGCTGCTAGAACACCCCATAGGCAACTCAGGACCAGCACTCTTCTCCCTGGCATGCTCAGGGATTGATCTTCAGGGACCCAGAGACAGGCCTGTAAGCCAGGCATAGCACTACCTGGATCTTGACCAGGAGTCCAGATGAGAAGGAATCAGCAAAAGAACTCTGGAAACATGAAAAATCGGAGTGAAAGAATACCCCAAAAAGAAAATAATAACTCCATACCAACGGATACCAACCAAAACAAAAAGATTAAAATGACAGATAAAGAATTCCAAATATGGATTATGAGGAAGCTCAATGAAATACAAGAGAAAATAGAAACCCAACACAAATAAATCACAAAAACAATGCAGGAAATGAATAAAAAGTTCACTAAGGAAATCGAATTATTAAAAAAAAATCAAACAGAACTTCTTGAAATGAAAAATCCATTCACAGAAATACAAAACACAGTGGAATGCCTTAAGAATAGGCTAGATCTGGCAGAAGAAAGAATCTCACAGCTTAAAGACAACGCCTTCAAGCTCTTAAACAAGTCAAAGAGAAAGATCTGAGGAACAAGAAGAATGAACAAAACCTACAAGAAATATGGGATTATGTAAAGAGGCCTAACATAAGAATCACAGGTATCCCTGAGGGTGAAGAAAAAATACACAAGGGTTGGAAAACCTAATTGAGGAAATTTCCCTGGTCTTGCTAGAAATCTAGATACCCAGGTACAAGAAGCTCAAAGGATCTCTTCATCACAGTGAGGCATTCACCACTACACACAGTCATCAGACTGGCCAAAGTAAACACAAAAGAGGCACTCCTACGAGCTGTAAGACAAAAGCAGGAGGTAACTCACAAAGGAAAACCCATCATGCAGACTTCTCAACTGAGACTTGAAAGCCAGAAGGGATTAGAGTCCCATTCTCAGTCTTTTCAAACAGAAGAATGGCCAGCTTAGAATTCTGTATCCTGCAAAACTAAGTTTCTTATATGAGGGAGAAATAAAAACTTTCTGAGAAAAGCAAATGCTAAGGGAATTTGTCAAGACCAGACCTGCCCTGCAGGAAGAACTCAGAACTGCATTATACAGGAATCAGCACAAGAGACACCCACCAGTGTAAAATCGCCCAAAAGCTAAAGATCAGAGTCCAGATACACAATGATTTAAGAGGTAAAACAAAGCAATAAAGTTCTACTCAACAGGATGAACAGAAATCCAACCCACTTTTCAATTCTTTCAATAAATGTGAATGGCTTGAACTCCCCACTCAAGAGACACAGGCTGGCTGAATGGATTAAAAAATACAAGCCAAGTATCTGCTATCTCTAGGAAACACATCTAACCCACAAGGACTCATTCAGACTCAAGGTGAAGGGATGGAAAACAGTATTTCATGCAAATGGAATCCAAAAGAAAGCTGGTATACCCATTCTCATATCAGAATAACACACTTCAAATCAGCAAAAGTAAAGAAAAAAATGGTCATTATATAATGGCGAAGGAAACAATTCAACAAGAAGACATAACAATCCTAAATATTTATGCACTGAACACAGGTACACCCAGATTCATAAAGCAAACTGTACTTGAACTAAACAAATTATAAACAACAGAATTGTAATAGCTGGGGACTTCAACACCACACTGACAGAACAGGACAGATCCTCCAAGCAGAAAATAAGCAAAGAAATGATGGACTTAAAAGGAACTATAGAACAAATGGGCCTAACAGACATTTACAGAACATTCTACCCCAAAACCACTCAATATGTATTCTTCTTATCAGATCATGGAACATTCTCTAAGACTGACCACATCCTAGGCCATAACACATGTCTCAACAAATTTTTAAAAATAGAAATTATACCATGTATCTTCTCAGATCACAATGGAATAAAATTAGAAATCAATTCCAACAGAAACACTCAACTCTACACAAAGTCATGAAAATTAAACAACCTACTACTGAATAGCTATTGGGTCAAGGGGGAAATTAAGATGGAAATCAAAAGATTCTTTGAACTAAATGACAAAGAGGACACAAGTTGTCAAAATCTGTGGAATTCAGCAAAAGCAGTCATAAGAGGAAAATTCAAAGCCATAAGTGCCTACATACAAAAGACATAAAGATTGCAAATCAGCAATCTTATGAATTCTCTCAAGGAATTGGAAAAGGAAGAGCAAACCAATCCCAAACCCAGCAGAAGCAGAACTAAATAAAATTGACAAAAAAAGAACTATACAGAAGATTAATGAAACAAAAAGTTGGTTCTTTGAAAACGTCAACAAAATCAACAGGCCCTTCACTAGATTAACCAGAAACAGAAAAGAAAGGACTGTAATAAGCTCAATCAGAAATGAAAAAGGAGACACTGCAACTGATACCATGGACTTACAAAATATCATCTCTGAATACTATAAAAATCCCTATGCACATAAACTTGAAAACACTGAGCAAATGGACGAAAAGGGAAACACACAACCTCTCTAGGATCAATCAGGAAAAAATAGATCTCCTGAACAGACCAATGTCAAAGAATGAAACTGAAGCAGCAATAAAAAAAAATCTCAACAAAAAAAAAGTCCCAGACCAGATGGTTTCACAACCAAATTTTACCTGACCTACAAAGAACTGGTGCCTATATTGCAGAAATTATTTCATAACATAGAGAAGGAAAGAATCCTCCCTAACTCATTCTATGAAGCCAATATCACCTAGATACTAATGCCAGAAAAGGACACAACAAAAAACAGAAAACTACAGACCAATATCCTTTATGAATATAGATGCTAAAATTCTGAATAAAATCCTAGCAAACCAAATTCAGAGCTGCACATCAAAGAAATAATCCACCACAATCAAATGGGCTTCATCTCAAAGATGCAAGGATGGTTCAACATATACAAATCTATAAATGTGATTCACCACATAAACAGAAGCAAAAACAAAGACCATATGATCCTCTCGATAGATGCAGAAAAAACATCTCATAAAATTCACCACCTTTTTATGATAAGAACTCTTAACAAAATAGGCATAGACGGAACATATCTCAATATTATAAAAGCCATATATGACAAACCCACAGATAACATCATACTGAACATGGAAAAATCAAAAGCATTTCCACTTAAAACTGGAACCAGATAAGGTTGCCCACTGTCACCACTTCTTTTCAACATAGTGCTGGAAGTCCTAGCCAGAGCAATCAGGCAAGAAAAGCAAATCAAGGGTATACAAATGAGGAAAGAAGAAGTCAAACTATCATTCTTTGTTTATGATATGATCTTATATCTAGAAAATCCCAAAGATTCTGCCAAGAGAATCCCAGAATTGATAAAGAAATTCAGCAAAGTCTTGGGTTACAAAATCAATGTACACAAATCAGTAGCATTCTGGCCAGATGCCATAGCTCACACCTGTAATCCTAGCACTCTGGGAGCCCGAGAAGGGAGGATCACTTGAGGTCAGGAGTTCGAGACCATCCTGAGCAAGAGCAAGACTCCATCTCTACTAAAAATAGCAAAAATTAGCCGGGTATAGTAGTACTCGCCTGTAGTCCCAGATACTCGGGAAGCTGAGGCAGCAGGATTGTTTGCGCCCAGGAGTTTGAGGTTGCTATGAGCTAGGCTAACACAACAGCACCCTAGCCTGGGCAACAGAGTAATACTCTGTCTCAAAAAAAAAAAAAAAGTCAGTAGCATTCCCACATACCAGCAACAATCAAGCTGAGAACCAAATCAAAGACTCAATACCTTTCACAATAGCAACAAAGAAAATTAAATACCTACAAATATATTTAACCAAGGAGGGGAAAGACCTCTACTGGGAGAACTATGAAAAAGTGAGAAAGGAAATCACAGAAGATATAAACAAATGGAAAAACATATCATGCTCAGGCACTGGCAGAATTAACATTGTTAAAATGTCAATACTACCCAAAGTGATTTACAGATTCAATGCAATCTCCATTAAAATACCAATGTCACTTTTTGCTGATCTAGAAAAAATAATTCTACATTTCATATGGAACAAGAAAAGACCCCGAATAGCCAAAGCAACCTTAAGCAAAAAGAATAAATTGGGAGGCATCACTTTACCAGACTTCAAGCTATACTACAAGGCTACAATAACCAAAACAGCATGGTATTGGTACAAGAACAGAGACATAGACCAATGGATCAGAACAGAGAACCCAGATATAAAACCATCCTAATATAGCCATCTGATCTTTGACAAAGCAGACAAAAACATACACTGGGGAAAAGAATCCCTATTCAATAAATGGTGCTGGGAAAATTGGATAGCCACATGGAGAAGACTGAAATAGGATCTACACCTCTTACCACTCACAAAAACTAAGTCATGATGGATAACAGACTTAACCTAAGGCATCAAACTATGAGAATTCTAAAAGAAGAGGTTGGGAAAACGCTTATAGTTATTGGCCTAGGCAAAGAATTAGGAAGAAGCGCCAAATGTAATCTTAGCAACAATAAAAATAAATAAATGGGACCTGATTAAATTAAAAAGCTTCTGCACAATCAAGGAAACAATTAATAGAGCAAATAGACAACCTACAGAATGGGAGAAAGTATTTGCATGCTATACATCCAATAAACGGCTAAAACCAGAATCTATACAGAACTCAAGCAATTCAGCAAGAAAACATCAAACAACCCCAATAAAAAGTGAGCAAAAGACATGAACAGAAGCTCTTCAAAAGAAGATAGACTAATGGCCAACAAACATATGAAATCTCTAATCATCAGGGAAATGCAAATCAAAACCACAATGAGATATCACCTAACTCCAGTTAGAATGGCTTTTATCAAAAAGTCCCAAAACAAGGCTGGGCGCAGTGGCTCACACCTATAATCCTAGCACTCTGGGAGACCGAGGAGAGTGGATCACTCAAGGTCAGGAGTTCGAAACCAGCCTGAGCAAAGTGAGATCCCGTCTCTACTAAAAATAGAAAGAAATTAATTGGCCAACTAAAAATATATAGAAAAAAAAAATTAGCCAGGCATGGTGGCACATGCCTGCAGTCCCAGCTACTTGAGAGGCTGAGGCAGAAGGATTGCTTGAGCCCAGGAGTTTGAGGTTGCTGTGAGCTAGGCTGACGCTACAGCACTCATTCTAGCCCGGGCAACAGAGTGAGACTTTGTCTCAAAAAAAACAAAAAAAGTCCCAAAACAACAGATGCTGACGGGAAGAGAAAGGAACATTTACACACTGTTGGTGGGACTGCAAACTAGTTCAACCTCTATAGAAAGTAGTATGGAGATACCTCAAAGAACTAAAAGTAGACCTACCATTTGATCCAGCAATCCCACTACTGGGTGTTTCCCCAAAGGAAAAAAAGATACTTTATAAAAAAGACACTTGTACTCAAATGTTTATAGCAGCACAATTCACAATTGCAAAGATGTGGAAACAACCCAAGTGCCCATGAATACATGAATGGATTAATAAAATGTGGTATATGTATACCATGGATTACTGCTTAGCCATAAAAAATGGTGAACTAATACCTTTTGTAACAACCTAGATGGAACTGGAGACCATCAAAACACCACATGTACTCACTATTAAATTGGAACTAAATAATCAGTATTCATGTATACATACAGCGATAAAATTCAATGGAACTCAAGCAGGTGAAAGGGGGAAGGAGGCGATGGGTAAATTCACAGTTAACAGGTACAATGCACACTGTTTGGGTGATGGACACACTTATAACTTTGACTGAAACTATACAAAAGTAATTGATGTAACCAAAACATTTGTACTCCCATAATGTTCTGAAATTTTAAAAATTTAAAAAAAAAAGAAAAGAAAAATTCATATTTTGCGTTACTTTAATAACATATTTTTTGAGGTTTCATTTTCAAAGGATTGTTTTCGAGAAGTATATTCATTACAGGAAGATATCTCTTTCTCTTAATCAAGTAAAACAGAACAGAAGCATCAAGAAAGAAAAGATGAAACTAGACACAGCAAAACAAAATTTAAAAACCAGATTGTATTTTTTAAATTTTTATTTAAATCTATGCTTTCTTTAAAAACCATTTGCAAAGCTAAAGAACTAACCATACTGAAATCAGTAATGAGTTTTAAGACTAAACATGTTGCAAATAATAATAAGCTTAAAGGCAATATGTTTTTTCTTTTAAGAGCAGGCAAATTTTTCCAACTCTTTTTTAATAGCAGGCTGCCCTGTGCCATGGGAAACAGATTATCCCAGGAAGGGAAGATTAGGAAGGGGAAATGCTAAAAAGAGAAAGGGTAGAAACAGCCACTGTGCTTCGGGAGGCCATTTCCTCCCAGGTTCCTCCCAGGGAGCAGGAGGTAGCAAGATCAGCAAAGGGGGGCCTGATGCCCTAAACATCAGGGTACAGGAACTGGAAGAAGCAGCCTAAGTAGGTAGTGTCATATTACACTCATTTAGTTGGATAGTCTCCCACTCAAGTACATTTTGGTTCCATGGCAAGCTATGGAGCCTGGGTTATGACTCATTTGTAACAAAGTCTCTTCACTGCAGAAGTGCATGTTGCATTCCCATGGCCAGGTCAGAAAACAACAAAGGAGGAGCCAACAGAAGCAGAACTGGACTGGGAGCCTGGAGACCTGGGCCTAAATAGGGTTCCCATTCAAAACTGTTCTGTTCCCACATTCCATCTTTCTACTCCTCTTATTCTTCCCTCAACCCCATATTCCAACCTCCTAATCCAACATTCACCAACTACAAACACACACACACTCACTCACAAACAGCCATATACAGTTAGCACAAATATACCCCTGTGCTTTAATGTATTTTATCTCCAAATACAACAACTTTGTTAAGTTAGGCATCATCACTCCCATTCTATTTATTTATTGAGATATAATTCACCCCTTTTAAGTTGCAATTCACTGGTTTTTAGTATGTTCACAAAGTCATACAACTATCACCATTATCTAATTCCATAGCATTTTCATCCCCCCGAAGAAACACCATACCCATTAGCAGTCATGCTTCATTTTCCTCTCTCCACATCCCCTAGAAACCTCTAATCTACTTTCTGTCTCTATAAATGTACCTATTATGGATATTTCATATAAATGGACTCATACAATATATGGCATTACGTATCACTCCCATTTTATATATGAAGAACCTAAGACTCAAATAGGTTAAGTAACTTGCCCCAAAGCCATACAGTTAATAAGAGGATACACTAGAATAGGAACCCAGGTCTGATCCAAATGCTTGTGCTTACTTTTGACCACTGTATGTTGCTTCCATATAGGAAGAAAACTGAGAAAATTTTAGCTATTCTTGAGAAAACAGGCGTTTTGTTAATCTAAGGTAATAAAAGTATTAAGAACCACAACTATAACACCATCTCTACTGAGCTTACGCTGAAACAGATAGGCAGCTCTTCTGAACAGATGATCATGGCACACCACTAGAAAGCACACCCAACCCACTCAGCGACCACTGTCACCGTTTCACTCCACAACTCCAGCGTCTCCCCACCTTTCAGCCCCATAAAGATGGCAGTTGTACAAAACCAGACTGAAAAGAATCTCCTCTCTTCCAATTTTTCATACCTTCCTCAAATGTCACTCTGCCAATTAAACTTTACTATCCATACAAATTTCTGTCTAAGAAGACCAAGAAAAAAAGTACAGTAGCGCTTTTCCCCTTCTTTTAAATTCTGGCACCAGTTTATACTAGATGTGAAAAAAAAGGGTGAGGAACGTTGGAGAAACAGCTGTCAGCTCACCAAGGCAAAGAACTATTAAAAACCTATGAATTATAACTTACATGAAATGCCTATAATCTAAGCCACACTTCAGCTTTTCTGCTTTGTGTGTGTCTGCGTGAGGCATATATAATTTAGATTAGGTTTAGATTAGGTTACGCCTTTCTAGAAGACCAAGTTCAAGTCTTCCTAGTCCTTTTTATCTATCATCCAACACAAACAAGTAAGTACACTGTAATGACGGTAATTATAATTATTTTTTCTTTCTTAGGAGAAAAGTGTAGAAGGGAAAGACTGCTCTCCACTAGACCAAGGCCAGTGTCTTTATTTGGCTCTTTATCCCCCATAAAATGGCCAGTACATACCATGCACTTAAATGTTTATTGAATAATAGCTAATGCTTACATAGCACCTTCCCAGGCACTGTTCTAAATATTATATATATTAACTCCCAATAATCCTAGAGGTAAGTACTATTATAATCCCCATTTCCAGATGAGGAAACGATGACACAGCCCAGTTGGGATTTGCCCAGGGTCATTCTGTCAGTAAGAAGGCATAACCAGGATTAAAGAAAGGCAGCACAGGCCAGAGTATTCCAACTAGACACATTTGAGTCACTCCAATTTCTTAAAATTAAGAGGTTTATGACAAATTGCAACAGCCAGGAACTCCACTGGATCATAAAACAAGAAAAATACTTCTCTCTCTGCTACCAATACTCCAGCCTGCCTTTCTTCAGAAATGCTCAAAGCTTTTATCTCATTACTTCTGCAACCCCGGACAGAGGAAAATCAACAGACAGAGTCTCCTATAGTTAATTGTAAAGAAGGGCAATGATTTCGGCAGCAGAGAACTGAATCAAGGAAACTTAGCTTACAGTTTGGTTTTCTTTGCACAGGGCAAGCTACTCTAAAAAAAAGAAGATCATTTTAGAGTTCTATTCCACCTACTTTTTAACCTCTAAAATATCATGTATATTTCATATTCTCCGCAGTGACCACAGTGAATACAGAACTATCAAAATTAAAAGGGAACCAGAGCTGGGTGCCTTGGCTCATGCCTGTAATCCTAGCATTCTGGGAGGCTGAGGGAGGACTGCTTGAGCTCAGGAGTTCGAGACCAGCCTGAGCAAGAGAAAGACCCTGTCTCTACAAAAATGGAAACATTAGCCAGGTGCAGTGGCACGTGCCTGTAGTCCCAGCTACTCGGGAGGTTAAGGCAGGAGGATTGCTTAAGCCCAGGAGTTAGAGGTTACAATGAGCTATGAAGATGCCACTGCACTCTACTCAAAGGTAATGGAGCAAGACTGTCTCAAATAAATAAATAATAAAAAGAGAAACATTATTTTGGGGTCCTTCACTCTCTTTTGTGGTTGAAAGTGAAATAATAAAATTTTTTGGTATTATATGGCATTATAAGTGGTATAAGAGACATCAAAATTATTTTACCACTGTTACCATCCTTATAGTCCAATAATTTCAAATGCAGAGTTAATCCCTGATCTTCGATTCCTCAAATTCCATACTGTGTCCAACCTAGAGGCACACTTCTGTTCTGAAATGATGATTAAAATCTTCTAGAGATTTGTCCAGGTTAAGAATTGATGGCCAGGCACTGTGGCTTGTGCTGGTAATCCCAGCTACTTGAGAGGCTGAGACAGGAAGATCGCTTAAAGCCAGGGGTTTAGGGCTAGCATGGACAACATAGTGAGACCCCCATCTCTAAAAAAAATTAATTCAGGCCGGGTGCGGTGGCTCACGCCTGTAATCCTAGCACTCTGGGAGGCCGAGGCAGGTGGATCGCTCAAGGTCGGGAGTTCGAGACCAGCCTGAGCAAGAGCGAGACCTTGTCTCTACTAAAAACAAAAATAAATTATCTGGACAACTAAAAAATATATATATAGAAAAAATTAGCCGGGAATGGTGGCGCATGCCTGTATTCCCAGCTACTCGAGGCTGAGGCAGGAGGATGCTTTGAGTCCAGGAGTTTGAGGTTGCTGTGAGCTAGGCTAATGCCACAGCGCTCTAGCCGGGGCAACAGTACCAATCAAGAAAGAGCTCTTTAGTGAATTACCTAATAGACCAGTGAACTTCACACTCTCCAGCCACACAGACTCTGCCTAAAGCTCCCTGGAGTGGCTGGGCCTCAAAGTTGCTCATGGCAAGGGTCATCTCTGTATGACCCTTGCACACACTAACATTTATTTCTTTCACTCTGTGGCATTAAGATGTGTTTTCAATATGTAATACTTGCACAGGATGACTTCAACAATCCCATCTGACATGAAATGAAAGCAGCATCCTATTTGTTCACATAAACTTGATGTGTAGTTTTTTCTAGGAAGTATTCTCACAATTTCTCTAGATCTTGTCTGCATTTTTGAATGAGGTTGCATAACAGATGAAAAAGATCTGTTATGGTACATACATAAGACAGAATAATATGCAGCCATCAAAATCTCTATAGAGATATTTAACGACATGAGAAAATGTTTATGATAAGGTTTTTAAGTGAAAAAGGAAGCATCAAAATTGAATATAATATGGGCTTTCAACCAGGTACAATAAAACATATTTTAAATGCAACAAAATCATTCTTATTAAGAGTGGCTATTTCTGATAGTGGGATTGAGTACAAATTTTATTCTTTTGCATATACTTTTCTGTGTTTATTATGATTTTTTAAAAGAGCCATCTTTACAGTTTTTAAACCAGTCAATTATTCTGCAAGCCTGCCTCCCTGTACTGCTGAGGGGGAATCAGTCAACAGAGCACTGTGAATTCTGGCACAAATTTCATATTATCATTGAATCTCTTAGAATCAGTTTACATCCCACAGTTTCTAAAAATATTCTGTTCCTCATTCAAGACTAATAATGGAAAATATGTTTTTAAAGCTAACAGTATTTTGGTCAGATCCTGTTACTGTTCCTCAATCCAACCTGGGGGAAGGGCAACCATCCAACTCTAGCTCCCTCTAACCTTCCTGTCTCACCTAAAGGGAGGGGAGAAAAAGCTAACAAACATTTGTAAAGTCACAGGACAGAGATATAAGCCCATTAAAAGACTGAGATTTCATCTTAAAATTAAAAAATGCTTCCTCTCCCCCATATTTTACCACCACATCAACAGGGTTCTGGTATAATAGTAGTGGGTGACAGTGAAAAGAGCTGCAAGTCACAGACTGTATTTAAGAAGTCCTTCAGGAAACCCAAAGCCAATATGGGGGACAAAAATAAGGACACCAGAGAAGACTAAAGCCTCTGGCACCTACAACTATAGCAAACATTAAACACAGCCTAACTTCTAGCCAAATTAGCAAAAAACCTCACACTAAAGGCTTATGTATCTCAGCTGTTATTACCCAATACACTGTGTCCAGCTTTCAACAAAGAATGGCAAAGCATGCTAAAAAGCAAGTAGAAATACAGTCCAGAGAGACAAAAGCAAGTATCCAAACCAGACTAAAATATGACAGAGATTTTAGAATTATCACACAGGGAATTTTAAATAACTATAATTAATATGTAAAGAGCACTACTTGGAGAGGTAGACAAAATGCAAGAGCATATTGCTATTGTAAGTAGAGAAATAAAAATTCTAAGAAAGAATCAAAAGAAATGATAAAAAACAAAAAAGAAGACATTGATAAACCATAAAAGCTTACTGCTATGTGAAAGAAGCCAGTCTGAAAAGGCTACATACTGTATGATTTCAATTATTAACATAATACAATTTGGGAAAGGAAAAATTATAGAGACAGTAAAAAGATCAGTGGTTGCCAGGGACTTATGGGGAGTGGGGAAGTGAAATATGTGATTTTTACCTCAGGAGATTTTTAAGGCAATAAAGGTTTTTTGTGACCATAATGGTAGATACATGACATTATACATTTATCATAACCTATAGAACATAACAGAACAAGTGACTTTAATGTATTTGAGTTTAAAAGTCATTTAATAGATTAGAAGTTTCTATTAATATAAAGGAATTCTGACTGTGACAAAAGAATCTAATTATTATTATAAATCTGTGAAAAACCTCACTGAAGGGAGCAGGGGGGAAAGGTTCTGACCCAAGTACCTTTGGAAATGAGTGAGTCTATAAGACTAAAGGCAGAAGAACTGCATATAAGCACTGTGCTCTAGTTGATAAAGTTATTTCTCAATGGGGATGAGCGAACAATTCTGATACTGCTATTCATGTAGATTGGAACTGAAAAATTAAATCAATGGATGCAGGTATTGGGAGCCAAGTTTCTCACTGCTGGAGTGGGAAATTACAGGTAAACAGGGGGAGTAGGCAAGAATAAAATCCATATGGTAATGGTTCATAATTGGAGGTATCAGTCTGAACTCACGTTTAGCTTAATATAAATACAGATAATTACATTTGGATATATTTATAGATAAATGTATATACTGAGTTAGTATCCGCACATACATTTTCTTGCTCTGTCAGCTGAGAAGACCTAAAAGAAATGACACCCTTATAGCATGAACACACCTACCACCCACATCTTGGTTTCTAATGCCATTCTCCAATTAAAAGATCCAGGGCTTCTTGGAGAAATGGCTGATTCTAGGACCAAGGTAGGAAATATACAAGATAAACCTGGATCATCTTATAGTTCCAGAAAATAAGGAAGCACTAAAAAAAAAAAAACACTCAAAAACCAAAAACCAGAAAACCCACACTGATAGCAGTAAGTCAAAGGGACACAAGGGCCAAGTGAAAGATGGAATAATGTTAGCAGTGAAATTAAAAAAGCAATATTGGATTATTACCCAAAGTATAAAATAAATATCTGATATATTTAAATGATTGAATAAGTAAATAAATGGGAGAGATGAGAAAATTTTCTCTGCAGAAAAATTTCAAAAATTTAATGTAGATACCATACCCTCAAGGAAAGGGAGTGTAACTCCCCACTGCTTTAAGAGTGTCCTCTACAAACTGACTTCTTTCCAAAGGATGCAGTATGAAAAGTGGGAAACAAAGAATAACTTTACAGTAAAGAAATCTGACAAACACTACCTGAGCCAGGTAATCAGGGTCAACCTCAACAGTAATAAGTCATCTAGACAGTATGTACCCTTGATATAATGTGATGAAAATGGCACTTTACTGCTATGGTGTACCTTCTAAAAACCCATAACTTCAGTCTAATTATGAGAAAAACAATAGTGAAAGTCCAATAGAAGACAACCTATTAAATACCTGACCAATACTCCTCAAAACTGTCAAGGTTATTATATTTAATAGTAAGTTGAATAATGGACACCCAAAGATGTTGGGTCCCAATTCCTGGAATTTGTAAATGTTACCTTATTTGAAAAAAAGTTTTCTTTGTTCTTGAGATGAGAAGATCATTCTGGATTATCTGAGTGAGCCCTAAAAGCCATCACAGGTATCTTCATAGGACAAAGGCAGAGGGTGACTTAACACAAAGACACACATAGGAGGAGGCAATGGGAAGACAGAAGCAGAAATGGGAGTGATGCAGCCCCAAGCTCAGCAGTGCCAGAGCAGCCACCAAAAGCTGGAAGAAGCAATGAACAATTCCCCCCTCAAATCCTCTGACAGTATGGTCCTGTAGAATTTCAAACCTCTGGCCTCCAGAACTGTGAGAGAACAAATTTCTATTGTTTTACGCTATAAAGCCTGTGGTCATTAGTAACACCAGCCACAGAAAGGAAGTATGAGAAACTGTCATACCAAGAGGAGTCTAAGGAGAAATAACACCTAAATGTAGTGCGGTATCCCAGACGAGACCCTGGAACAGAAGAAGTACATGAGATAAAAACTAAGAAAATCTGAATAAAGTGTGGACTTTAATAATACTGTCCCAGTATTAGTTCATTAATCATATCAATCATACCATACTGATGTAAGATGTTAATAATAGGGAAAACTGGGTGTAGGGTATGTGGGAACAATATAAACTATCTTTTCAATTTTTTTATAAATATTAATTTGGTCTAAAAAGTAAAATCTTTCAAAAATGTAAGTATTATTATAATAAATAAATAATACTCTAGAAACAAGACCTGTATGATTACAACAAATACTAGTTATGAGGGTTGAAAGATGGGAATGGTGTGGAATTAGGATATTAATTTGTAAGAATTACGTAAGAAAATGTCTGTTATGTTCATTAAAAATGTTAAGATAAAGAACAGAATACCTAATCTAGCAAAAATCAGGATAAAAATATATAATGCAGTGTCATAAAATGAAAACATAAAATAAAATGATGAGAATAAGATTAAATACATCAATAAAAACAAATTAGAGTTATAGGTTTAATTTTTAGCAACATGTTATTTACAATAAAAAACAAAGAGAGATTAAAAATAAAGCATAGATAAATATATTCCAGGGAAATCACAATAAAAGAAAGTATGCACGGCATTATTATCATCATAAAAAGTAGAATTCATGTCAAAAAGCATGAAATGGGACAAGGAGGGATTTATAATGATATAAGCCATAATTCCCCCAAGAAGATAACTATAGTCATGAAGCCTCATGCCTGAGTAGCATACTATCAAAATATAAAGTAAAAGCTATTAGAAAAATGTGGATTTATCAAAGTCAAAATTATAATAGAAAATCTTAGCTCATCTCTGTCAGAAAAGGACAGGTTAAGTAGACAAAAAATAATAATAATAAACAATTTACAGAGATTTGATAAAACTATTACCAAATTTATTTTATTAATGTATGTAGAACAAATACCAAACATACAGACACTATCTTTCCTTTCAAACAACTCTGAAATACTACTCAAGAATTGGTCACAGGTTAAGTCATAATAACACTCTCAAAAAAAATCCTCAAAGTTGAAATTTATAAGCCACATTAGATATAATCACAATGCAATATTATAAATTCACAACAAAAATAAAGTGTTTTAAAAGTCATTAAAATTAGCTTATTTACAAATAAACAGCAATGAGAACTATATAGTAAAACTTGTGGGGTACTTGGAAGAAAATCTAAAACCCTAAATGCGTTTATTAGAAAACAACTGAAAACAAAATAAATATTCAACTAGGGAGCCAGAAAAAAGGACAAAACAAAATAAATCAAAAGGCAATTTAAAAAGAAATTTTATCAATAAACAAAAATTTGTTGAATAAAAGATAACACAAAACTGACAGACAAAAATAAAATATAGAACTAGTTCTCTGAAAAGTCTACTAAAATAGAAATATGTACAATAAGTCTAACCTAAGAAAGAGAGAAGATATAAATAATAAACAGATGAAGAGAAACAACCATAAGATAGAGATTTTTTTATTACAAAAGAAAACTGTGTATAACTCCTTAACCAATAAAATTAAAACCATAAGAAAGGATTATTACCTAAGAAAATTTAAATTACCAAAGTCCAAAAAAGTGATACATTTGAAATTCAGAACAACCACCACAGAAAAAATTGAAAATGCAGTTAAAAGTTTATTTCCCAAAAAGACATCAGGCCTGTTTCATATTTTTATATGAAAATTCCATCAAAATTTCAAGGAATAATAAATCCTTTGTAACTTAAACTCCTCCAACACAAGAGCGTATTTATTAGAAGACAGGAGATCATAAAATGCTGATGTAGTCTCACTGGATCTGGAAACAAGACAAGGATGCCCACTACACACAACTATCGTTCTGGTGGTCCCCTATTTCCCCCCAAACAAGCCAGGGCACAAATATCAGATAGAGACAAAACTATTTAAAGATGGTATGACTGTTGAACCAAGATAATCTAAAATTCTAAGAAAATCAACTGAAAAAACATGGGAAGTACTAAGATAGCTCTATTAAGATTTCAGATATAAGGTAAATATACCAAAATCAACAGCTTTTCTATATTCCAGAAATAACAAGAGAATCATGTAATTTTTGAAAAAATTTAGTTTATAAAATATAGATATAGTACAAATTTTACATTTTATAATATAAAATTTACATAAGCAAGAAAAAATGTACAAAGTATTCTTTGCATAAAGAAAGTATAAGATTTTGCTGCAGAAGAGAAAAGAAGACCTCAAAAGTGGAAAACTATATCATGTTACTACACAGCAATATTTAATATTGCAAGGGCATCAACACTTCCCTTAGTTACTCTATCAATTTAGTGTAAGGCCAATCAAAGTCTCATTGATATTAACAGATTTGTTTTAAATTAAAGATATTTTCCAAAAGAATAAACACAGAATTGTCAAGAAATTTATTTTAAAAATATGTAACTGAATCTAGTCCTATACATTCAAAATATGTCTTAAATTTACATTAAAAAACAATTTGTCCTAGCATACAAATTGAAAAATAAGTCAGTGGAAGAAATAGAGCCCAGAAACAAACCAGGCATATATGGGAACATGACACAATAAAGGTAGTAATTCAAAACTGTGAGGAAAGGATGAATCACTCATTAAATAATATTAGCACAATTATATGTGCAAACTTTCTAAAGAACATTGTTCTATTCATATTTATTTATATATTTATGTTCTGCTTGTTTCCACATTAAGCTGATTTTATTTTGCAATATATCATTTGAATTAATAAATTAGAAATAACTTTATATTTGTCAATTGTATTAGGCACAAAAAATATTCTAATTATCAGTGGCATTAAACTATACTTCTGTAAGCAAGATAAAGTGGTTGAGCCTGCAGTCCCAGCTACTCACGAGGCTGAGACAGGAGGATCACTTGAGCCCAGGAGTTTGAGGTTGCACTGAGCTATGATGACGTCACTGCACTCTAGCCTGGGCAACAGAGCAAGATCCTGTCTCAAAAAAAAAGATAAAACTGTTGAGCCAATTAAAGAGAATCCCTCCTTCTAATGGACA
Organism: Lepilemur septentrionalis; assembly: GCA_963573855.1. Lineage (NCBI taxonomy): Eukaryota > Metazoa > Chordata > Mammalia > Primates > Lepilemuridae > Lepilemur > Lepilemur septentrionalis. Next base: position 17,345 of record CAUYMX010048013.1, read on the forward strand.
AGGCTTAGGGGAGCTGTACGCAAGAAACAGATTTTCACTTGAACAAAGAGAAGCAACAGGAGAAAGTGAAAAAATTGAGTCCAGGTCTCAGGTCCAAATTGCTAGGACCAGCATTCTTTATCCATCCTATCCTGTGATACCCTGAGACTCAAACCATCTCAGACTTTCTGAAGAGGAGTAGAGGTCCAGGAAGATCCTATCTTCCACCTTCTGATGCCAACTATATACATTCCACAAAAGGATGAAGACTTTGGGGTATCTTCCCCTGAGACACAGGACTGGGAGAGAGGAGACAGGGGCTGCTTCCTTGCCTACACCCCTTGCTTTAAGGGCCCAGATTTTCCAAGTGCTTAATATGGTTTGTGGACCACAGAGCATTATAGTGCAGATGACCTACTGGTCTTGCTGAGACTTAGACCCTCCTGCGGGCCCGCAATTCAGATGAGGACTTAGCCATGTTCAATCACCAGGAGACCAAGCTCAAGTATTCTGAGCTCAACTAAAACCCACAGTGGATAACCAGGCTCCTGGAGCACCTGGGTAGTGATATAACTGACAGGCACCTTAGAAAATTCAACATAGAGAAAAAAATTTCCCTGTGTCTCCCGTGGTGTACCTCCTAACTTCAGAAGATGGCCCATCTTACCTAAGCTTTGACTGAATGTTACAACTATCTAACCAAAGACAGCCTTTCCTTCCCTCTGGACAAAACACATAGAAAATAGCACAAGTTCCAAGGGTTTCATTCCACATGCCAAAATTTTGTCCCTAAAGTTCTAACTTAGGGCAACTGGTGAGGCTGAGACCTCTACGCAGGGAGCATTTAGACTCTAATTCAAGCCTATCGCTAAACTATGACAGAAGAGACTCAGAATGAGAACCAGCACAGACTACAGGTGAGGACCACTAGACAATGCACAGCTACAACTACAACAAAAAGAAATGCACCCTGGACCAGGCAGAGGTATTTCCTTATCTAAACCGATCTATAGCTTTCAATAATTTCCCAGTCAGACCAGTCTAGAAACAGACATTTAGAATCTTAGGAGTAGTTTGTTGCTTATTATAACTTTAGTACACCTTACGCAGTTTGTTTTATAGCATCGTCTCAGCCACTCTCAATCATTTCTAGTGTCTTCATTCTTTTTTTAAAAAGTTCCACATTAAATCCTTTGTAAAGACACATATCTGAACCAGGTGGATTCAAGTGACAAATGGGTGACTTTGAAGCCCAGTTTCACAGAGCAGAGAAGTAGCTCCACTTTGTTTTTCCTGAATAAAGACCTATTCCTGTCTGGGTGTGTCAAAGGCTCATATATTACTACAATTGTGTTATTGTCATCTAAAAAAACACCAAAGTTTTCCCTTCTTCACCTGCCAAATATTAATGAAACATTATATCCTCTCCCTGTATTACCTGAGAGTAGTGGCCATTCTTTGTGTCCACAGATTAAAGCCAAAAGACTAAATACCTTACATGCAAATAACATTTTTCCTCAGGTTTTATCTTATTCAAATCAACTTAGCAAAGATTATACAGGCTTCTGAGCAAATCCTGGGTTTCTTTCTCACTACCTCCTGCTTGGAGTTTGCTCCATCTTGCTGAAGAAGAACCATCAGTCAAACTAGACAGCAATCTGTCACCTCCCAGACTGAGTATTTCCTCGACCTAGAGTCAGTGTAGAAAATGGTGCCTAATCCTTGGCCTGTCATATGTCTCTACTTTTTTAAAAAAAAAACTTTTGAAGACTATCAGGGATGCTCAATAATGTCAAATCAACACCAGGAAAATTAACATCTAAAACAAAACATTGCTAAATCCTAAAACTATGTAAAACTTCACCTTGCCTTATCACCTTGACACTCCACGTTATTTTCAGTCATGAACTCTGAAGCATCTATGTATCTGAAAAAGGAAGCTGTCAGAGCAAATGAGACCAAAAGAAAGAGAAAGTGTTTAGTGACTGCTCCAGATGCGATCTGAGTCTATCCAGCTCAGTTTTCCTTTGTCTACCACTTGGGATCTTAAAGCATCATTGGGAAAAACCGTTCCTAATGTCTCTGAATAGAGATTAACTGTGGTGTTCATATCCCCATCCAGAAAGGATCTACTGGCCCGTTAGCCTGAGGGAAACCCACCACCTCTGAAGATGGATTCTTTTTTTCCCAAAGAGTGACGTTTGTAAGCTACCACTTATCAAACACTTATGAAGTCAGACACTGTGCTGAGGTACTTTGATTTCATTAGCTCCAATTCTCATAACACTGCAAAATAGCATAATTAGTTCCATTTTCAGATGAAGCAACTAGAGTTCAGAGACATTAAATAACTTACTCAAGATCACAGAAGCAATAAATAGCAATAAATTGGGACTCAAACCTGGTACTGCCTGATTTCAAAGCACATGCTCTTTCCATTGTACAGCATCTACTCCATCTTGCCTGCTCACAAATTTGCATGTGGGGCTTGTGAAGGAGTTGAATTGAGTCTCCCAGAAGGATGTAGGAGTCCACAGACCCCCAGTACCTGTAACTGTGACCTTCTTTGGAAATAGGTCCTCTGCAGATAACCAAGTTAAGATGAGGCCATTAGGGGGGCTCTAACCCAATACAACTGTGTCTTTATAAAAAAGGGAAATTTGGACACACAGGTAGACACACATAGAGGGAAGACAATTGAAGTAAGACCGAGAGGATGGCATCACAAGCTAAGGAAAGCTGAAAGCTGCCAGAAGATAGGAGAATGACATGAAACAGATTCTCCCTCACAGCCCTCAGAAGGAGCCAGCCTTGCCAGTACCTTGGTTTCTGACGTCTAGCCTTCAGAACTGTGATATAATAAATTTCCATTGTTTGTGCTACACAGCTTCTAGTACTTTGTTACAACAGCCCCAAGAAATGAATACAAATCTCATCCTGAAAGACTTCCTTCTCTTGTGGTTTTTTTCACTCAACCTCAACTGGTTTTCCATTTTTAATGTCTGATATTCCTCAATATCTCCTGGGCTTCCTGCACTTCTTATTCTATAATTTTGCATCTTCCATAGACTTGTCTTTGCTGTTTGTGTTTCTGTATTTTTCCAACCATCCCACAGCCCCAAATTTTAACCTTATAATGTCATTTCTTTCTCTCCTAAAGATGCCACTTGCTTTATATGACCTACAACAGGACACTGTTTTGCACATGGCAAATGTGCAAATATATTTATTTACATTCATACATTTTTGGCATGTATGTTGTGAGAGCCCCTTTGGAAAGCAGTTTAACAACATGTATTAACACTATGGTGCTCACATGGTGGTGGTGTTCTCCAGGGATTAGGGGGTTGGGAGATAGACTCACAACTGAGGGACGCGGCAAGCATTGTGGAGGGGAAGGGCATGCCTCTAACCCTTGCTAGGGAGAGGCAAAGATATAAAATGTAACAAAAATATTTGTAGTCTCATAATTTCCTGAAATAAAATAAAATAAAATATACTGATATAAAGTCCAAAAAAAAAAAAAAAAAGAGTTCAAGAGGTCTGTACTGTTTAACTTAAATTCCTACCTTGAGAAATTTAAGTTGGCTGAATAAATTAATGGGGAAAAAGCCATATATACTACATTATCTAAAAGTGAAAATTTGGAAATAAGTCTAAAATATTCAATGTAAAAGAATGACAAAAATAAATCAAGATAACTAAATCTGTTGAAATATCATGGATTCATGAAAAAATAATATTTAGGAAGAATGTAAAGAAACATGGGAACATATTTTGTATGCAAGGTGGAAAATAGTAAATAAAATTAGAAATATGGGTATAGCTGAGAGACATATATGTAAATGCTCAGAGATTAGAATAAAATATGCAAAATAAAGACACAAAGATCTGTATAATTTTCCATGATTTTAAAAGTTGCAAAAATCTGTTTACTCAACTTCCAAGTATATCCCTTGTGTCCTTCACAAGAATTGAATCATGGCCCCCGCAATGCAGAGAAATCCAGGGGGACTTTGCATTTTATGTAGCTGATATCCTGCAGCAGTAAACCCATAAGGATGAACTCTGATTATAATCTGACAAATCTCAGAGACTGGTTTAATAGCACTAAAATTGGGATTTTTTGGCCCCTTTCCTCATTGATGACTCTGAGCACGTTGTTTATTTCTGAGCTAAAACAACAGGAAGAAAATAAATCTAAAATGAAAAATTAGTCAAACTCTGTAAATAGATGCCACAGCTGCAAGTCAAAGGGCAGTCTTAATATAAACACAGTGCAGAAGTGCCTGTTTCCACAACAGTCTTCTCAGTCCCACCTGAACACACACAAATCAGAGGCTTCTCCGTGTGTGTGTGTGTGTGTGTGTGTGTGTCTGTGTGTGTGTACAAGAGAGAAATGGTGGCCATCATCCATACCACATTAATTCCCTTGCAGACTTCCAGAAAGTACCTCTGCTTTCAGAAAATTGAGCTCACTGCATTGTTTTTGCCTCACTGGTCAACTCTTTTCTCACAATACCTCCCATATCTAGGATTTCTCTTGCCATGGCTACAAGGCAACTCAAACTCTTGTCGCTTCATGGTGGGAATATTCTAATGGTCTCCAACTCCTCACACATCTGTTCAGTTTCCATGTGTATATATAAATTATATGTGTCTATATAAATTGATATGCATACATAATTATGTACTTAGTATTTCAATTCATTGAATATCCACTGGTTGCTGGGCTAACCACTGGAAATGTAATGTTGAAAAGACCCTACCCTCATAGAGCTCACAATTTGTGGAAAAGACAAGTGTTAATAATCAAACAAAACAGTTTCACCTATTATAAGAGCTACAGAACCAAGACACATGGTGCTATATACAGGAGAGGAATTGATCTAGTCAGGAAGGCAAGAAAGACTTGCCTGAAGAAATGGGAACCCAGTGGAAATGCAAGGAAGGAGAAGGACTTAAATAAGCCTGGGAAGGTAGTGGGGCTACAGTGTGCAGAACCACGTGGGCCATGTTGAGGATCTGATCTTACCCTAAGAACAATAGGAAGTTACTTAAGCATTTTAAGTTTGGAGAATCATGATTGTATTTGACTAGAAATATAAAAAAAAATCTCTTTAGTTGCTGTGTAGATTATTCTGGAGGAAGATCAGAGTGGTTGCAAGGAAACTAGTTCAAAAGTGATTGCAGAAGATTCTGTTTGCAACATTGACCAGCGAAGATAAGGAGAAGCGGATGAATTGAAGGATATTTAGAAGGGGAAATCAATAGAACTTAGTGCAATACAGGACATGGTGGATAAGAGGATGTGTTATGACTGACTCCTGGATTTCCAGTTTATATAACTAGATGGATAGTGGGGCCATTCGCTAAATGGGGAAAGCTAAAGAGGATCAGGTCTTGGTTGACAATTGTGAGATCTACGAGGAACATATCAATTGTGAAGTGCCTTTGGATCAGCCAAGTGATGATGTCAGGGAGACAGCTGAATACATGACTGTAGCCCAAAAGAGAGATATCAATTGAAGATAGAAACTTTTGAGTCCTGGAAGTCACTCCTCTTCACACATTCATTCAATTCAGATATTATGGAATGCCTTCAGTGTGCCTGGCACTGTGTTAAAAACAGCAGATGGAGAAAGCAGTAAGACATTATCTCTTCCTTACAAGAACAATGCTTCCCTCTTTCCTACAGAGTAAGATCCAAACATTTTATACTGGTGATACTCTGGTTACTTCACAATCTGGCCCCAATTTATCTCACCACTCTTCTGGGTGAACGTTCAAGTTCCAAATCTCTCTGGGCCAGTTAAACTGGTCCACCTGGTATCCTCCCAGCTTGAATGATGAGTTCCTGGCTCTGCACCTTGCCCATATTGTGCCCTTCCTCTACCTCGCAACATAGGATGGCTTTATTTCTTCCCTCTACCTCTGACAAATTCTTCAGGGTGGTTCAGTTCAGGTCCTTCCTCTTCACCAGATCTTCCCAAGAGTTGAATGTGAAAATGACTTAATTTCCTTCCACTATAAAATTCACAAATACATTTTTAATGAGACACCCCCCCCCCACAATACTGTAATTTGAACATTTTTGGCAAAGAGAACATTCCTTGGCATCTAGCCTCACAATAGAATAGACATCATTGTACATGACATTAAGCCAAATAGTGAAATGGGAATTAGAGCCTCCCCCTAAAACATATTTATCTTTTTGCTTTTCTTATTCTATATCTAGATAGTCTCTATTTTCACTGTCATAATTTTCAGAATTTAAAATTTTTCTTTTCACCTCTTCAGCCCTTCCCTCTTTTGGGGGGCTAGGGAGTTTAGAAAAGTATAGCATTTAAGAGCGCTGGCTTTCATGTTTCAACACACCATGCCACCACTTATAACATGATGTCCCATAACTCCTGTTTCAGGTTCAATATTTTGTTACAAAAATATGTATATTACTTTATCAATGTACATTTTTAGGATTCTTGGTAACTATAATTTAAATAAAAAATAAAAAGCATTACATGTTCAACCTTGTAATCAATTATGCTGCATTGATTATAAACCCCAAATTGGCTGACAAAAAGCCATAAAGTGGGAAGCCTGAGGAGCATAGAAATGTGTGGCCAAGAACATCCCTACAGTAAATAGACATGAGTAAATAAAATACAAAGAGTAAAAGGCAAAGTGCACACCCACAATTACAGGAGGGAACAGTACAACAGAATGACAAGCAAATGTCATAGCTTTCTACATAGGAAAAGCCTTCACACAACAGTACTTTTCAAATGGAATTTTACCAGTTTAACACACAGAAATATCATTTTGCTCCCTCTTAAAATTTATTTACCAATTTAACAAGGTATAGTTAATTCAAAAATATAGCCACACTTAATGTACAGGATAGGAAGAAAAGTACATATATTTCTCTCTAGAAAAAAATTTAAAACTATTCTTCACAGGAGTTACCAACAAGTTCAGCCCCTAAAATATAATTAAGAGCCTCTTGAGTAATTCTTCACAGAACAAAAATAATCTTTCCCAGGTGACATGTGTCTCTTCCCATACAGAGACACTTTCAGCAATTTTTAAATGAAAGTCTCTCTTCCTGAAGGCTTTCCAATCAGGAATAAGTACGTACAATGATTGCATTAGAAAAGTGCTAGCTGGGTGCAGCGGCACATGCTTGTAATCTCAGCTACTCGAGAGGCTGAGGAGGGAGGATCTCTTGAGCCCATGAGTTCAAACCAGCCTGGGAAACATAGCAAGACCCCATCTCTTAAAAAACAAAAAAATTAAGGCAAGAGCTAAGAGTGTCAAGGAAATCATAAAAGGGGAATTTGAGCTGAATCTTCAAGAATAGTAGGATGTTACCAGGCAAGGGAAAAACTTTCTCAGTAGAGGGGTGAGGGGACAGAGGCTATGGAGGTAAGAAGGCAAGAAGTTTACAGGTATGAGAATAAAGGGCAATAAGAAGGAAAAACATGAGACGTCAGGAATATAACATAAGAGCTGTGAAAGTCATTCTAGGAAGTTTGGATTTTATCCCATGGGAGATGAAGCACTATTAAAGATTTTCTCAAACAGGATAAGTGGCATATTCAGATGTATATTTTAGAACACTAGCTGGGACCCATGCACTTTCAATCATTTTTTAAATATCTTGGGAGAAATAAGAAATTTTAAATTGTGGGCTGTGGGAGGATGCCAGGAAAGAAGTGTGCAGAGAGACGTGGGAGGGGGAGGGATCTATCGCGGGAGCTGTGCTGCTCAGATGCTCCCTCCTCGGTGCAATGGGCTTGTAGGGTCTGTGTTGGGTACATGTTCAGTGCCCCAGGATGCAGCAATGTCAGCACATTTGCAAGAATCACAGAAGGCCTGGACAAGGCACCAACCACCTTTGTCAGAGTCAGTGCTCCATGTTCAGCTGTAGGGTAACACCTACAATGACAGTTAACATGTATTGTGCTCTTACATATGCCCAGTACTGTTTTGAGTGCTTTACATGAATAAATTCATTCATTCCTCATCACAACCCCATAGGCAGACATTGTTATTAATCTCATTTTACAGATGAGGAAACTGAAACATATAAGAGTTAGGAAACTTGCCCAGAGTCTTACAGCCAGTACCTAGTGAAACCAGTATTCCAACCTGGGCCAGCTGGCCCAGGAAGCAGTGCTCCAATGGCAGTCTAAAGGTGAGCCTTGGCTTGGGTCTTAGCCAGCACAGGCTGCTATAACATTTAGTAAAATACTATAGACTGGAGCTTAAACAGCAGAAATCTATTCTCACAGATCTGAAAGCTGGGAAGTTCAAGATTAAGGTTCTGGCCTATTTGGCTCCTGCTGAGGGCACTCTTCCTGGCTTTCAGATCTCTCGTTTTCTCTGTGTCCTCACTTGGCAAAGAGCTCTGGTCTCTTCCTCCTGTTAAAAGGACATGAATCCAACCATGGGTGCCCCAAACTCATCTAAACCTAATTACTCCCAAAGGCCCCATGTGCAAATACCATCGCATTGAGGGTTAGGTTTTCGCCATTATGAACCTGGGAGGATACATAAATTCAGTTCGTAACAGCTTGTTTGATTTTCTCTTGGAAGGAAAATCCACAACCTCACTCTCTGAGACAGGCTGTGCTCAATATATACCATCTTAACACTAAAGAGGAATGAGGATGGAGACACATTGGGAAGGGAACTAGAATAGGTAGACAGCAAGGAAGTGAACCAAGCTCTACTCTTTCTGGGCACAAATGATGCACTCTTTGGGAACAGACAGCATTACCTAACTTTTCCAGCAGAGTAGAACTCTCAGGCAGTTTCTGAGAAAGTCCAGAGTCTCCAAGGAGAGAGGAGACCTATGGTGCCATGAAAATAGCACATGGGGTTGTGGGGGAGTGGCAGTGGACACAGTGCCAAAGAAACATCCAGATTAGTGGTCAGGCGATGGGTGAGGTAAAACAGGTCACATAGATGTTGCCCAGGCAAAGGACGTGGGGGAGGTATTCCAGGTAGAGGGGACAAGGGAGAGGAAAGGCAGGCAGGTGCAAAAGCAAGTCTATGTGTCCAAAGACAAATCAATTAACATCTAATGTCTTCAAAAGTCTTAAATATCCAGTTTCAAAATCTGTAAGTTGGACAATATCTCTCTAATCCACAAAACTGCTTTTTAGCATGAATTAGATCCTCATAAGTCTCCTTTTGGCTTCTTCCAGGAGGATATATGGACAGACAGACATCTTGATGCATGTACACATATATTTTTGTCCTTAACTTTTTGAAATTTAAACCCATAAATTAGTTGTGAGTTTACCCTAACGGATGCAGTGAACGTTGTAGAGGGGAAAGGCATGCCACTAACCCTCGCTTCGGTGAGGCAAAGTCACAAAATGTAACCAAAATGTTTGTACCCTCATAATATCCTGAAATAAAACTAAGTAAAATAAAATAAATCCATAAATTAAATAATGGTGCTGTATCAAATGCAATTCAGGATGAGTCCAGATGTGACCAGTTCCTAAAATGTACCACGAAGAGATAGATTCTCATCTCCCTGATAAACAATCTGATCTATGTCATTCTTCCTATCCCTCAGATTAATACATTCTAAGAGGTAAAGGTATAGCAAGAGAAATCGGGGGCGGGGGGGAATTATTTGTTTTGGTGCTAGCTGAAGCCTGTGCTGTGTTCTCACAGATGCTTTAGTAATGTGTAAACTGTTAGGATTAAGTGGCTCCAGCTGGTGATAATTAGAACTGGAGAGAATGGGAAAGAGAAAGGGGCGTTGTTGGGGAAAGCTCCATTACCCACCAGGAGGAAGCTGATTTTCTATTTCATGTCTCTCCACCACCACCATCACCTCCCACCTCTCACTCCTCGTCTGCTTCCGCCCACCCAACCCCCTTCTCCTCCACTGGCAATGAAGGGCTGGTGGTGCAGCAAGATTCATGCAACCTGCCTTTTGTGTCTGTAGTGCTATTTATGCTAATTCTTTGCCAAAGATATGAGGTTTTCATTCGCCTTCATTCAACAAATGTTATTGATTTAACATATGCCAGGCACAGGCAGTTGCTGATGATACAGTAATGGATAAAGTAAATTTGGCCTCCTGTCACACAGCTTACATTCCAGTGGGTGACACTGACAAGTGAATGGTGTGATAAGAGCTATAAAGGCAGAAATACAGGATAGCACAGGATCATGTGAAGCTAGACATGGAAGGCTCAGTGGGAAACTCCTTGGTGGTGACAAGTGTCTCAGACATAATAACTTTGAGATGCGTGTGCAACATCCAAGTGGAGACATCCTGTAGGCAAGGGCATATATGGGCATGAGACCTAGGAAAAAGGTCAGGTTTGGACATCACATAGCTCTTTCATCTGTCCAGTGGCATTTTTCTTCCTCACAATACTCTTAAGAAATACATTTGTTTGAAGGTAATGGGAATACTTGGTGGTTTTTTAAAGAATTTCCAGCAGTGTGGAGGAAGTTTGAAGTTAGAGACACAAAATTATATTTTTCCTGCTGTTATATTATCTGGCCTTAGAAAACCCTCTTTTATTAATGGTCTACTCTGCAATCAATTGAAACCTAAATGAAGGCTCATCCTTTGTCTGGGCAAGTAGCTACAAACTTAGTTCTTCATGCTAACAATGCTTTTTATTCCTTTTATTTCTTTTGTTAAAAGCTCATTGTCATCATGTTCTAACTATAATTGCTATTTACCCATTGACTTGAAAAACAGGAGTCAATGTTAGATTAACACTAGAAAGTTAACATTCCCCAAATTTAAATTCTGCATCACAAAATTATTATCAAAATAATTTTATACCTACCTTTTCTTTTCATGTCTCACACCAATTACAGTGAAATAGACAAATGCATTTTAAATATTCTGACAAATGAAAACTTTTAGAGACTAGCAAAGTACTCAGAAGTAAAGCCAAGACCATATTTATACTAATGCATCTTTTTCCATTTATTCAAGTGCAGGGGGAGAAATATCAATACATGAAAGGAAAGAATCATTTTCTATTTAAAATAGAATAGAATTTTCTATTTAACTACAATATTTAAGTAGAAAGTTTAAAATAGAATATTTAAATAGGAAATTTTCTATTTTTTATTTAAAATAGAACAGATTGGATAGTAAAGATCTAGCCAGTCTCCTTTGTCACATTAGAAAAATCCCTGTTTGCTTCTTAATAGTTTGCAAACATTTTCTCATGTCTTTCCCAAGTCTCAGTAGATTTAAGTGCAAATGGCACCACCAACAACTACATTTTCACATACATCTCTCTCATCCACAAAACTCTATTGGCTTTCCATTTGATTGAGTTTCAAAACTTTTATTACCTTTGCCTTATGATCTCTAATCTCTCCCAAGTTTTCTTCTCTGTTCTTTTTGCCTGTGCCTTTTGCATGGTGTTCCAAATTTTCACAAAAATATTCTCTAGATATGAAGATACTTCACTCTTTAAAAGCTGGGCATAAAGTCACGTAAGAATAACAACTCTATGAAAAAAGATCAGATTGTAAATCTTTACTCTTACATATAGATAACTAAAACACTGAAGCCCCTTTTAAAAGGGAGAAAACATTTCAAAAGACAAATTGAATTTGGTGAAATACACGTACTTGTTGATAAGCCATCACTTATTAAATGTATAAATTAATAAATATTCACTAAGTTTCTTACTATAGGGTTTTCACATCTTGCTCATGAACAAGAAGCTATAGAGTCCCTACCTTACTCTTCCCATTCCGTGCGACTTCTGCACCCAGACCAAACATTCAACGCAGCCTGAAAAGCAACTAAGCTGTCCTTAGATGATGGCGCCACCTAGCGGTCCATCTGCAAATATGTTAAAGCCCTTGTCTCCCCCATCACTTCCTTAATTCCTCTTCAGAGAAATAATTTACTACCTTCCAAACTCTTCTACCCTTCAAATGATCTATCTCAGGCAGCAACCTTTTAACTTTTCCCTTCCTTACTCTTTCAATTCTTGTCCTGTTGTCTCATATACATTTATCTTTCTCTTCCTACCTTCCCTGTTCGATTTGTGAGAAAAATATTTAATAAATAAACACACCAGCCTAATCATGGCAAATAAATATAAGAAGAGAATATCAGTTATACATTTGTATCAAAGAAAAGAAAAGCTATGAGATGGGAGACATGAAGAAATGGTTATGACAGAAGTTTCATCAGACGTTTCCCTCTACTGCCTCATCATCCCCTAATTTACTCAATTTACCCAAGCACCAAAAGGTAAAACAATTACAGTTGTCCCTCAGTGTATGTTGGGGATCGGTTTCAGAAGCCCCACATATATACCAAAATCCTCGAACACTCAAGTCCCATAGTCAGCCCTGTTAAACCCACATAAAGGAAAAGTAGGCCCCTTCATATAGGAGGGTTTTGCTTTCCTCCCTTGTTTTGTATTCCACAAGTACTGTATTTTCTATCTGCTTTTGTTTGAAAAAAATTTGCATGTAAGTGGACTTCTGCAGTTCAAACTCCTGTTCAAGGGTCAATTATCTCTCGCTAAGAATTTGGATGAAAACAGGTTGCTGGAAAATGAATTGAGTACTTAACTCCTCTGGTTCTTGCATTCCACTTTGTTGGGTTATCTAACTGAAAACCTATAGGAAGAGTCTCTCCCGCCCATCTGGCTTGAGGCACTGTCTAGCTCTAGCCTCCTGCCGGTCCCAGGAGCTTGAGGCTGTCTAAGGGCACAACCTGGACAGATTAACCCAGTCTTCCCTTTGTCATGAACTATATTGCGAGGAAACAATTCTTTTTATTTTGGAACATTCCAATTAGGGAAATTCCTTCCCAGCCACTATCTTCTAGCCGGGCTGGCTCAGGTACGTTTGTCAGGAGGGCTCGTCTTCTGTACGGTCCTCACCCACACAGGTTTCTGTTCAACCACTCTGAAGACTATCGTATATGTACGTGAATATACTTATCAAAAGTCGTGTGTATAAGAAATATTCATAATGCTGGATTGTAGAAGAGGCAGAATATAACCAAAGTATCTGGAATTGACTGAAACAATGATTTCAAATACAGTAAAAATGGAAGAATTCCTCCATATCCTGGACCACCTTCAGAAGACTATTCAAGGGGTACTTGAAAAGATACAGGTGGCCTGGGGCCTCCTGGACTTATAAAGACCATAGGTCCTCACTGGGACCCATCATATGCAGATAAATAATCACATGGGACTCCAGGATGTACAGCAAGTATTCTATGACAAAAATCTCATTATCACTTTCATAATATGAAAGCAGGAATTTTAAAGGCTATAAAAATTATAATTTCTGCATGGACAAAGGCTATCCTTGAGAAGATGAAGTCACTAAAAGGTGTAGATCCTCTCTTCACCCCCCTAAGCATCTACATATTTATTGAGCACTTCTCTCTGGCCCTGACACCTCAATTTCACAAAATCTCCAGCCAAAAGTGACTGGTCTCAGGTGGCATTTCGATTGTAGACCATTTGAATCCTTTTGAGTCTACCAGTGTTAAACTCAGTTAAAAGCACTGACCAAAAAACAGAGGGTGGTTACTGGGTACACGCAACCAAAAACTAAAGGCAGGAACTCTGAGCTGAAAGATTCAGACAGATTCTTAAATCAAAGACAGATTATTGACAATGTTGTTGCTTCTACAAATAATCCCAAGGTGACACAGGGAAATCTGTTTATACTAAAAGAGCCTATCACAACAAAATAAAGATCATCAGTTCAAGTATTTCTTATGACTTTTGCTTTTAAATTGGGTTTATACATTATTTGCTAGAAAGTATAGCCATAAAGGCAGGAATTCTTATCTGTTTTGTTCAGTGATTTGCCAAGTGCTAGACACTGTATATTTTTTATTTTTTATCTATCTGGAAAAAACTGATATTAGACATTTAAAAATCACAGAAAACCTACTTCTTACTGAGAGTGCATCTAAGACATGTGAATTATTTGATAAATCTTTATATTGAAAAGGAATTTATACATACCTATATAACTTAAATAGAAGCAAAAGAGATACTCAAAGGATCAGCTGTTAGCTAGATATTTATTGTTAAAATGTGAACTGCATTTATTCATTGAGAGAAATAAAAAGAAATTAAGCAAGATGAAGCAGATGCACATAAGTTACATGTAAATTTGCTCACAAAAATTATCCTATTGTTCTATAACAATAAGCAATTATAACCATCCATGGACACATACAATCTTCAAAATGCATTCCACAAATAAATTCTTAAAGAGACATGCTAAAACTAGTCAAGTTTCCATATCATCTATCTACACCAAATAATTTCATCCTTCTCTCACTAACCTCATAGTTCTAGTCCTAGAAATCTCAAACTTTAGGGTGTGTCACCTAGAAGGCTTGTTAAAACACAGGTTGCTGGGCACCATGCCAGAGATCTGACTTAGTAGGTCTTGGTGGGGGATCAAGAATTTGCATTTGTAATAAGTTCCCAAGTAATTCTGATGATGTTGGTTCAAACCACACTTTGAGAACCACTGTCCTAAACTATTCATTTTTTGACACATTCATTTTCAAAATCTCAGGGCCCAGTAAGTCATCTGTAGGCCTATGTATCTGATTACATGACTATCAAGTCACAAGTGAAAGAAGCTAAGATCAGCTTATTCATATATGCTTTAGGTAAAACTGATTTTCCAAAAGTATCTTTTGCTAAAATAAATTCTTCAAAGAAGTTAATTTCTATCTTTCTTAAAGCATATTTGAATTGAGATAAATTCCTTCTAACATATGGCACATTATCTTGAGCTTTGAGATCATTCAAATGCTTACTCTGTGTCTTTTTGAAGTCATATAATATTAATACAGCTAAACACTTTCACCTTAAGGTCTCAGAGGAAACTTTTATTATAGAACATCATCTACTCTAAAAAATTGTAGAACAAACTGACCTTGACTTCTTTATGGAGAACTTTGTGTAATGTTTCAGTGTCTTCAAAGTATAATAATTGGGTAGAATAAGGAGAAGATTTACATCTTTAAACCAAAATAAAATGAAGCTGTAATATGTTAAAGACATCCAGAATAAAAGTAGTGATTTACAGAGGCTGCAAAGTAATCATAAGTTTAACAAAAGGAATTTTAAATAGTAAAAACTTATTTTAAACAGTAAAAACTTAATATTGAAGACTCTCACTTTCTTCTGAAGTATTTAACAAGTATGTGTGGAGATCAGAAGCACAGAATTTTCCATTTTTTTTAACCCATTGCAAGGTCTCTCCTAAGGGGCTGTCTGACCTTGGTGGTATCTTCTAAGAAATATTTAGAT
Source organism: Lepilemur septentrionalis (assembly GCA_963573855.1). Taxonomy (NCBI): domain Eukaryota; kingdom Metazoa; phylum Chordata; class Mammalia; order Primates; family Lepilemuridae; genus Lepilemur; species Lepilemur septentrionalis. Next base: position 32,647 of record CAUYMX010048013.1, read on the forward strand.
GAAAGTCACTGTGCTATTTTTTGTTCCCCACAGTAAGAAACCCTGAGACCCTTTGCAATTTTGCAGATCCCATTCCTATGGGTTAAAAATTCTTATGCTATGATGAATATTCAGTGCTATGGTCTGAGTATTAGTGTCTTTCCAAAATTCTTATATCAGAACCTAATATTCAATGAGATAGTATTAGAAGGTGGAGCCTATAGTAGGTTAGTAGGTCATAAGGACTCCACTCCCAAGATGCCATCTTTAAAGTGGAGAGTAAACCGTCACAAGATACTGAATATGCTAGTGCCTTGATCTTGAACTTTCTAGTCTCTAGAACTGTAAGCAATAAATTTCTGTGCTTTACAAACTAGCTAGTCTAAGGTATTTTTGTATAGCAGCCCCAAAAGGACTAATACATTCAGTTTTATTTCCAGAATATATTCCATACTTCTGCATGGAATCTCCTGAACCATCAAGTACCCTGGAATTTCTTATGAATGGCTTTAACAGTTTCCAAGACAATATTCATCTCTAGAATAGTCTTTTATCTATATAGAAAGGAGCAACTTCATCAACTATTTATAAGCTGAGTTCCAAGGTATACATTCAACACTCAAAAGTTTATTTAACTATTGGCAGAAGGTTAGCAAAAAATAAGATACCAAAAACTAGCCCAATTATTAGAATTATTTGTGATTAAATTATGCAGTAAGATATTTGATCAATTGCTTATAGTAGTTGCTTCAAAAGCATTCATTGATTTGCTCTATTGTATATACTTAAGAAGTTTTAAATTTAACAAATTAGAAAATTAGATATGCCATCTAAAAAAATTTATTTAAAACATCTTTGAATAATCCCCCCAAAAAAGGTCAATTTAAATGCACAAACTATATAACCCAGCAGTTCTGCACTTTGACTGCATGTTGGAATTATTTGTGAAGCTTTAAAAATTATTGATGCCTGTGCCCCATCCCCAAATATTTAATTGATTTATGAGTGGTATATATTTAATTGGTTTATGAGTGATTTAAATGCAACTTTGATGTGCAATCATAACCACTGACTTAGTTGAAAGTATTTATTGACCAATTGAAAACTTCTATTTTTCTTAAATGTCAAAATGAATAATTCTTTGTTTCCTAATAATTTCTATAATTGGATTAAATTGGTTTATAAATAGGGTTACCATATGATTTATTCTTCAAACCAAGACACTTTTGAAAGCTAAAGAGGTTACTAGTCATGATTGGCCTAGGGTAACAGAAGTAAACTAGGAGTGTCCTGGGTAAAATATAAGGCAATATGGTCACTGTACTTATAGAAAATTTGTTACATATTTTATAAACTACGTCATTTGTATGTGGGATTTTTTAAACAGTATACAATTGTAAACGCTAGGAGATCTTAAGGTTTTTAATGACAGAAGACAGCTCAAATAACAACACCTGAAAAGTTAACATTTACATTCTTGATCCACTAGATAATGCCTATTTACATAGGATCATGTGTAAAGAGAAGATTTTTGTACTAAATGAAGATTTGCTGGGAAAGCAAACTAAAATAGTAAAGATAATATTTTAAATATCATTTTTCTGTGCCAACCCCATTTTCAGTGGATAATTACATGCAATAATGCTGACTTTTAAAAACGGTAGATTAAAATAATTCATTTCTGTTTTTAATTAAAATTGAGAAAGTAGGAACTAATAATATAATGCGTGTCAGAGCTGCATGTGTGCAGCATCAAAGATAAGAAGGGGATTGCAACAAGGGCTTGCTTTTTGAGTTCCTTGAAAATTCCCAAGGATAGCAGAGAGAATGGAAGCTAGTGGCTGCCACACTGGCACATTTTGACACTTGAGGCAGTTCTTTTGTTGGCAGAGTTGCTTGAAGCCATTTCCTGGGTCCTCTAATGACTCAAAATCACCAGCAGCACTGTCCATGTGCATCTATTCTGAGATTCTGTGCTTCTTCTATGGGATCTTACGGACAGAGCAAGTTTAGGGGCATTTTTGGTATTCATTTCCAGTATCAGATCTTAATGCCAGGTGGATGGAAGATGGAAAGGGAAGCATAGCAAGATGATAGGAAAATTCCCCATTATACATGGAGACCTAAGTGAAAGAATCACAGATGCCTAAAAAAAAATCAGAATGCAATATATTGCTCATAGGTAAGTCCCACCAGATCTCCATATAGAGTTATTCCTTCCTCCATGCCCTTCCTGAATTACTGAAGTCCTCAAGGTGTACTGAATATAATTGCCTATTTCCTTATTTTATAAGAAATATGACATGAGGGTTATCAGGACGCCTTCTCTGCACAGATTATGGATGTCCCTAACCCAGTGCAAATCTCAGTTTATAAGGGCTTTACCCACTTGCACCAGAACTGATTGTATTTACTAGTCATGCTATATTGTGACTGCAGTCACGAAGCTGAGTTCCATGGAAGACTTTTTCCATAGCCGGAAATTGGAACAATAGAGTTTAAGATATTTTGAGTGACAGAGAATAGCCCAACCTTAAAAAAAAAAAAAACAACACAGTAAGAAATTTTTATTTGCATCCCAGAACTGATAGCCCTTAAAGAGGCTCTCCCAAAATGCACACTTCATGTCACCTGGTGCTTGAAATGTTCATTAGAGATTACCAAGAACAGTTGTTTCTTGATGAAATATTTTTGTGGAATGTTGAATTAACAGAATTAAATGGATTTTATTATAGCAGCCTATTCAACATCTAAAATGCACTGAAAATTTCAACAAGAAGGATATAGGATGAATGTTTTCACAAGATTATGAGGTTATAAAGTCCTTTTTTTTTTAGAGAAGCCAATGGAATTAGCAGTCTGAAGAATATACTGTAAGACATTCTGCATCATGACCAATAATTTTGTTTTTAGCAAGCATTTTTCCTTAACTTTTCCAGTACAACTTAAACCAACTACCTTTTGTCCAAACTCTGTGGAAATTGAGAAGATTAATGACCAACCTAGAAGTCTACAAATATTCTTTAAAGACAGATTTTTGACAGACAAATAAAAATTATCACCACAGACTTTTAAAAATAGAAATACTAAAAGGTAAATTTTAGTTTAAAAAAAGTCTGTGATGGAGTGTAGAGGTTCAGACATAAATTATAACAATGAAAAAGGTAATATACAGGTAAGTTGAAAGAAGAGTTAATGAAGTTAAAGTATATGAAGATCCTAGCATTGTCAAGAAAGTGGTAAAAGCATAATTTATATTACAATTTAATAAATCAAAGATGTATAATGCCTCTATTTAATAGTAAGAAGGAGTAAAAGTGTATGTAACTAATAAGATAATAAAGGTAAAAATAATAAAAAATACTCAGCACAAAAAAGAGTTAACAAGAACTTAGCATACATGGTAAAATAGAAAACACATAGTAAGATAACAGATTTAAACCTAATTATATCAGTAACTATAATAAATGTAAATGGACTAAATCATTCAGTTAAGCAAAAAAATGTCACACTAGATTCCCAAAAACCAAAAATACATGATTTGAATGCATGTGTTCCCCTCAAATTCATATGTTGGAACCTAAGACCCAATGTGATAGTATTAAGAGATGGAGGGTTTAAGAGGTGATGGACTCATGTGGGCTTTGCCCTCATGAATGAGATTAGTACCCTTACAAAAGGACTTGAGGGAACTAGGCAACCCCTCTTGCCCTTCTGCCTCCTGTCAAGTAAGGACACAGCATTTGCCTCTTCCACCATATGAGGATGCATCACAAAGCTCTATCTCGGAAGCAGAAAGCAGCCCTCACCAGACATTGAATCTGCCAGTGCCTTGATCTTGGATATCCCTGCCTCCAGAACTGTGAGAACATAAATTTCTGCTTTTTACAAATTACCCAGTCTCAGGTATTATGGAAATAAAAATGCTCAAAAGTAACCCAGAAACTCTTCAAGTAGGAAAAAGGTAGAAGAACTTACTCTAGTAAATGACATATATAACTTATTATAAAACTATACTTATTATGACAGGGTGAAATTGGTGGAAGCGTAGACAAATAAACTAAATAAAATAGAAAATAGATCCATATATTAATATATGTAGATGAATAATATCAAATGGAACATTTAGACCAGTGGAGAAATTACCAAGTTTCTAAAAAAATTATGTAGGGCCAGATAGTCATACAAGAAAAAATGAAATTTAACCACTTCTTCACACTTTATATAAAAAATTCAGTTTAGGGTGGATTGCAGATTGAAATATGAAAATTAAACTTCTAATAAAGCTATACCTTTAATAAAGCTTTGTTGAACTTCTAATAAAGAAATAGCATTCCTTCATGACCTTTGGGTAAAGAAAAATTTCTTAAACAGATTACTAAAAGCATTAACAACAAAAGGAAAATTGATAAATTGGACTACATTAAAATTAGGAATTTGTACCCATTAAATACATACTTAAGAGAGTAAAAAGTTAAGTGATAGGGAAGATATCAGCAAAACTGACAAAAGGCAATTGAAAAACAGGCAGAGATTTGACCAAGTTTGCCAAAATGAAAGTCTAAGTGACCAATAAACATTTTAAATATATGGCCTTATTTACTTACTATTTATTGTAGATGTTAAAATGACCATGGTTAATACCAGAATAACATTTAGGCCCAATACTGGTATATTAAAGGAAAGTATCCAGAGAACTGATATTTATGGCATCATGTTATAAAGAAGGTTAATTCAAAATAAATGGCTGAAAAACTTTTAAAAATAGACTTAACCTTGTCAGTAGCCAGGGACATGCACATTAAAACCACACATTCCTGAGAATGGTTAAAATTTAAGACTATCAGTCCCAAATGTTGGCAGGAATTAAAAGCAATAGAAATTCTCACATGCCACTTATGAATATGTAAATTAGCACAGCTACTTTGAAAAACTGACATTTTACTAAATTTGAACATACATGTATCCTATGATCTAGCAACCCCACACCTATGTATATGATCAACATAAAAGTGTGCAGATATGCCTCAAATACATTTACAAAAATGTTTATAGCAGCACTATACTTAGTAGCCCCAAACTACAACTAGCCCTAAGGTCTGTTAGCAGTAGAATCAATGCATAAATTGTTGTGATAAACAGTAGAATACCAGACAGCTGTTAAAATGAAACAATTACAAGCACATGTAAATACATGATTAATCACAACAATGTTAAGAGTTAGATACTATATGACTTCAATTACATAAAGTTCAAAATGCATATAAAACTACTCTATGGAGTTTAGTCCTAAAAGAGTTCAGTCCTGTTTAAAAGAGCAAGGGGTATAGAGAGGGTATGAGGAGGGCTTCAGGGCACTGACAAGGTTTTAGCTCTTAACTTGCGCAGTGATTACTATAAATAAGTGTAGTCAGTTAATGATAATTTATTGAGCTCTAAATCCTTGATTGGTACTCTTTTCTGCATGTGTGTTATAGTTCATTAAAATTTTTTGGATATAGTTAAATTATTTTGAGTAAAAGTATCATCAATAATAATAAATTATGCCCAAACTATTTCCTAAAATATCAGTTTAATCTCAGGCAGTCTGTGGCTTTCAAGGGAAGAAGTAAGTTTAAAAGATCAAGAAAATCTCTAATACATGAGAAATTCATATTGCCATGATTTCACTGGTCAACCAAAAAATTTCAGTTGCTATTGTGATTATTTAATTGTGCTATTCAGGAATAACTAAATAAGAGCTACTAGTAGCAGGACTACTCCGTGGTTAAATATTTTGAGATATTTAAATTATCAAATAATTTAAACTTAAACACTTAAAATTATCAAATAAGAATCTCAATGTAGAATTCACAATTTTTTATTGAGATGAGGAAAGAATAAATTATTTGAATTCCCTTCCTAGGGTGATAGAATGTTTGATTTGGAAAGAGCATGAGAGATTACTACTCAGTCTGGCAAATGAAGAAAAACTGACACTCGAAGAGGATCAAGGTCAAGGTCAAAGTCATACATGTGAGAGCAAAGCTGAGAACTCAAGTCTATTTCTAGTTCAGAGCATTTTCCACTTCCCCAAGTAACTTCCCCACCCCTACCTCTTTTTGATTGTTATGATTGAGAAATCTTTTTTTTTTTTTGAAACCTAAAAATACTGAAAGTAGAAAGTTGTGAAACTTCTGTCTTAACTTGTTCTTAAGAACAAGGTCTCATCTTTTTAATGGGACTGCCTCTATGCCTCATTCTCACAGCACTTCTGCCAGAATTTATACCATTGCAAATGCAACAAATGTTATTACTTATAAATCAGCTCCGCTGCATATTCCAGCTCCTTCCGAATTCAGTTTTTAGAAGACAGTATAATTCCTAAGTAGATAAAAATGTACTTCAAGGGAAGTACCAACTATCCACAGGCATATATTATCTCTTACATTCAGGGCCTCAGATTTTCCAAATTGCCCTAAGGAAACTGGTGACAATGAATGTCATCTGTGAAGAAAGTCTGCAATAATAAACAATTCTATTTCAGTTCTCTGTACATTTTTATTTTGTACATTACCCATTTTGTCTATTACCTCGTAACCATGGAAGCATATCACTGAGACACTACAGGAAAAACAAATCTGAAATATACACTTTGAAACACATTGGTACAAAAGATGTCCCTTTCAATAGCCAATATATTCATATTCTTTTCTCTTTAACAGATTTTAAGTCATCAATTGGTAAATATATCCCTAATAAAAAAGGTTTTTCTTATAGTCAGATACCACAAAGGGGAGTTAATATCAAGGTCATATGTCGTAAATGTTTATAAGGTTAAAAAGGTTAATAAGGACTACACACTTTATTCCTCTAGAAGCATCTTTAACAATTATCATTTGTGCAAAACAAAGAAAATATTCATTATGCATAAATATCTCTGGAAGGATTCACAAAAACCTAATAGTGATTAGGGGTAATAATGATTGCCTCTGAGAGGGGAACTTTCAGAGAAAGAGCTTGTTTTCATTCACTTACTTTTATTTGCTTTTGTCCTGTTTGCGTATTTGTTTCCTATTTTTAAAAGAATTAAAAACAATCAAGTCCACACCTATTTACAACTTCATTTTCAATTTTAAAAAGTGTATATCTTTATATTTCCCCCCTTCTGCCCCTTCAACCACAGACCCCTCACCCAGACTATACACACACAGGAGCCTGTAATCTCCTGGTAAGTATCATGTGTTAACCGATCAGACCACTGGAGTCATGTCCCTTTTCCTAGACAATAGAGCCCCTACCTTACTGCCACCCCCAAACTGGCTAACCTCTAGGAGGCACTCAGCCACTTCTCTATCGAAGGTGAAATGCTATCATATTCTCTTAAGGACACTCAGAGTAACTCTGTAGCACCTATAATTCTAGAGAGGAAATTTTGATACTCGTGGTTTGGGACCAGCTTCTCACTTCTCACCCTGGAGGTGCAGTGAGTTAGCCAGCTGGAGGACCAGAGCCAGCAGACGACAGTTCTCAGCTTAGTGAATCTAATTAAGCCAAAGTCCTAAGCATGGGGAATTGAATTTCATTCTCCCTTTTTATCCACCTGAATCAGTAGGAGGCATCAATCTAGGAAGCAAGGAAAGTATTACTGCTTAGAATACTCAGAGTAAGCCAATCTATCACCGATAAAAATGGCGTATTTACTCTCTACCTGCATATTCTATTGGTTTATTTTTCAATTGGTTTTGAATTGGGATAAAGAAGAGGGATGGCACTGAAATCTATCAAAAATCCTAGCAGAGGGCCAGGCGCAGTGGCTCACGCTTGTAATCCTAGCACTCTGGGAGGCCGAGGCAGGCGGATCGCTCAAGGTCAGGAGTTCGAAACCAGCCTGAGCAAGAGCAAGACCCCGTCTCTACTATAAATAGAAAGAAATTAATTGGCCAACTAAAAATATATAGAAAAAATTAGCCGGGCATGGTGGCGCATGCATGTAGTCCCAGCCACTTGGGAGGCTGAGGCAGAAGGATTGCTTGAGCTCAGGAGTTTGAGGTTGCTGTGAGCTAGGCTGACACCACGGCACTCACTCTAGCCCGGGCAACAGAGTGAGACTCTGTCTCAAAATAAATAAATAAATAAATAAATAAATAAATAAATAAATAAATAAATCCTAGCAGAAATATTATCAAATTAAATGTATATGTTGGTTACAAAACACACTAATTTCAGAAACATTAAAATGGCTAGGATTTGAATCAAGAAAGCAGAAC